>OZ032128.1:5950673-6235673 GCA_964026355.1 Pseudorhiza aurosa | reverse complement strand
TGCTTCTTCCTCCACCATCCAAACAAGGTAAATATTTTAGTAGTTCACTTAATCTTTATATCGTTTCTTTTATCTATGATTTATTAACACGTTTTCCCCCTTATATTACGTTGCAATTTGATCTTTGATATACCAGCTTTTTTCAATAAATGCACCATCATTTGTAACTGATTTCATAATATTTTTCATGATTTAGTAGTTTCCTAAGATATCTTGCATTTACTCATATTTTTCTTTCGTTATTTCTCGACTTAGTCTAATAAATCATTCACATTTTAATTGAATAAATATATTTTTATACATTCAAAAGTATATAAAATATTTTGTCTTAGTTATACACTTGAATCAAATATCTTAATTATTGTAATTAGTTCATTGAGTCGTTAACTCTTTCACTCATTCCTTCTTGATTCGTATCTTAGTCCACTTTATCAGTTATTTATCAACTTATTCATTCATTTATTCATTCGTTCATTTGCTCAATCATTCCTTTTATTTTTTGCTTTGCCTATTTGCTAATTATTTCATTCATTCATTTATTCATGTATTCCAACTTTTAATTGTATATCCAATTCATCCTATACTTTTTTGTCCATCTTTATGCCTGCACAAATTACCTTGAATTTTCTGAGCATTTCTTATACCATTTTTCTCTCAGAGCTGAGCAGAATCCAGAATCTGGTAATCTCTTCTTCAGTGAAGCCGTACGCGTTTGCCACCCTTGGTATGCATTCCTGTATTTCCCCTCTCTTTTTTAATAACGAATATTTCCTAATTAAGAAGACAAACCTTTGGAACATCTCTTCAGACGGTCTTCAAGTTTTCATCCTTTTCTCGAACAGGTAAACTATGTTTACAAAATGAAAATCTTGCGAAGAAATGCGTTGCGTCCCTTGCGAGGGAGCTCGAGACATCCAATGACGCAGCCGCAAAAAACAACGTTATCGTAGTCTTGTGTGACTTGTGTGTGAGGTAAGTCTTTTCTTACGCGTATTCTATTTCAAAAAAGTTAACGATCAGCCGAAGCTGGATTAGAACCACAATCAACAGGATCGATGGGGAAACACCTTATCACTAAGTTTTCCTAACACCAAACTGTCATTTCGGCAAGAATTCTCAGCGCTTTCCTATAAACCAAACGTCAATTCCAAATCAGCCGTGTATGTTGCATTCGAACATGGTTCTAAACGTGCCGAAATATTTGCTTCTCCGATGCCTTCTCCACAGATGCTCACCCAAAATATCATTTTCAATTCCAGCAGTAATTCATTTTTTTTGTTTTTTGACTTCGATAACGATAGATATACGAACCTCGTGGACAGATACATTCCTAACATCGCAAGCTGTTTGGCAGATCCAGAGCCGATTGTGAGAAGACAAGCGCTAACATTACTGACCCATCTGTTGCAGGTAATAATCGAGTGAATGACTTATGAATCGGTTGATTGGTCGGTTTAATAACTGAGTGATCGATTGAGTGAATGATTTATTAGTTGACTGATTGATTGGTTGATTGGTTGACAAATTGACTGACTGAATAATCGGTTATTCGATTGATGGATCGCGTAACTAATTTTAATAATTCAATGGTTTAATTTTTGGCTTCTTGATTGATTACTTCAATAATTGATTGATAAGATGACCACTTATTCTCCTCGTCAACCAACTGATTAGGTTGAGTGATCGGTTGATTCACGTGTGTTTACCTCGTTTCGTAATTGATTGTTGCACTGATTCATTGAACAACTTTGTTATTCTTCTGTTTGTTTTTCCGATCGATTAACTGATTAATCGATAATTACATGTATATCTGATCGATTGTGAATGGATTCACTAATTCCGTCTATCAATTCAATCTCAGTCCTGCCTGATAACATAATTGATTGATTGATTTAATGATTTATTTTTTATCGATTTACTGATTCACGAAATCATAATCAAATCAACTAGAACCCACTGTGTATGACAGACGAGTAGAACCCACTCCAATTTATTCATATGCCAATGTCCTTTCACGTCAACAGCCTTTATTCCATTCCTTCAGCAACACGTTCGCTTTTTCTCTCTCAGGAAGATTTCGTGAAATGGAAAGGATCATTGTTCTTTCGATTCATTACAGCTTTGGTAGATGAAAGCACAGAAATCCGTAATTTTGGTAAGAGGCCTTTTTCTCTGTCAACCGACTCGCAGTCCTTGTCTTTTGTCTGTTAAGTCTACACTGAAAAACGATGATTGAGATTGCTCGAAGGTCCTACGAGCAGTGGTTCAAACCCAGCCTCCCTTTGAGGAAGGCTTTCACTTTGGGCGAAAGTCGATTGCTCCTTTAATTCAAAGGGAAAGAGTCACGAGGTGAAACACGTGTCACAAATTGAAAAGTTGAACTACGACCGTTTTCGATATACAAAGCTTCTCTGTGTTCTATCTACCGTAGAAATCATAAATCCTATGAATCATTAGGTGTTGTCGCTGATCGAGGGGAAGGAACAAGACACGGCTCGATAAGCATGGCTTTTCAGTGTCATAAACTCTGCCTTATGATTTATGAATAATATAAATCTTGAAATGACGTCACACGAGAAAGGGCCAGGACGTTGCTAAAATTAAAGAAACTTTTTCGGATTGCTCCATGTCAAAAATTTTGAAGTTTTTGATTTTTGAAATTTTTAATTTTTGACAGAAAGAAAATGCTTTGCAAAGATTCTAAAATGCGTTTTCTCATCTGTTTTCATCTTAGTTATTCCTGGTTTTTTTCCTTTGTAATTCTTTGGTAAGGTTTAACGCCGGTAATGCATTAATTGCTATTTTTTATCACACGAGCACACCTATCTCCAATTAGGAAAACTTCTGCTATTCTCTCCGTGTCTCGTTTTTTGGTTAATTCTTTCATTGCTTTATAGTTCCAATTTTTCCAAAATTTTTATTATTTTTTAATTTCTTTATTTATAATGCTGAAATTAATTTGATGTTTTGTTTTTCTACTTCTATTCACTCTTTGATTCTTAATTTTTGTTCTATTTACATTTCAATAGATGGCTTCTCCTATTCTATAAACGTTTTTCAGTTCTAAATAGAATTCTGGAATACCCGGTAGCTTGCCAGCTTTTCGAAGCATGTCCAGTGGAATCAGAGTTTTGAGGCATTGGCAATGCGGCACCGGATTTTCCTGCATACCGGATATCTGGTGTACGGGCTAGTGTTAGTGTTAGGGTACCTTGTACAAGGGCTAGGTGTGTCGTCTAAGACTTATTTCAATTTGTTACATACTTGTTGTTGGTGCTACATAATTCACTGTTGCTACTATGTTTTTACTTCCTAGCCGAATTCTGTCTCATCCATCTGCTGCTTCCACGTCATCCGACAATGTTCTCTCAGCACTTCATAGAAACGCTGTTCTGTTTCAACTCGTACAAGAAGCACAGAGGTGAGAATTGTTTTGCATTGATAGCGTAGCACTTTCTTTTAATGCCCGTTGGTCATTAACCTCAATTAAAAGCATCGTATTTTGCTGAGCTGTTTGCCAGATTTAATGCGTGCGCGTGTATTTTTAGCCGCACTGTTTAAGTCCTCTCATACCACGGTTCATTTTCAAGTCCAAGGTCTTCCTTTCTCCGTTTGGCCAAATGGCCGTCTCTTTGATTTGCGTGCCCACAGCTTTGCAAGCACCGCTCATGCTGCCGTTGGGTGCTGGATGGGTAGGGGGGGGGCTAGTCATTTGGTAGCACTATCTATACCACGCCCATGCTCCTTCCCGAGTCACTGAAGAAAATTGCCATGCACCATTTTGCAAGTCTTTGATATGACCCGACAGAGGGTTCAAACTCCTTCCATCCCATGCCAAAACAAAGGATTGCATTGTGGTGCATCTATATGCATATAGATGATGCGTCAAGCACTTGACCAGTTACGATAGTGATGCATAAAGTGAATGATCACTTCTGGTCTCATACCATCTCACATGGCTGTGTACCAGGGAGGGCAAGTAGGGAATGTCCAGAACCAACTGAAAATCGAATACTAGCAATTGGACCCAAAGGAACACCATAACATGCCACGCAATGTCATTGGACCGAGAGCAGTTGAAGAGTGCGGTGCATCTAGCAGACGACATTGGCAGTTACGTTTTGTGTCGAAACAAAATACCACACAGCGCAAAGGGATAATTTGTGCTACGCTGCGATGTTTCGTTTCATTTCCGACGCGATCACTCTACCGCAAGGTCACTTACGCATCAGCATCAGAAGAACGGCTTCAGTAATCTCTATTCGCAAGGGAAGGGAAGGGTTGTATTCTGCCGGTATCATTGTGAAACATTTTTGAAGTTCCTTCGATTGTTTTGAAACAGTTTACAACCAGTTTCACCAAACAGAAGGCGAGAGAAAGAAGTTCTCCTTGGCAGGGACGCATAACAAAAGGTAATGTAGTCATTTTTTGATACCACCAACAAGATTACTCTCTCTCTCTGCCAAAGTAGTATCAAGAATGTATGTTCGAAAATAGTTGAAATGTATGAGGTATATTTAAATGCAGTTCATGGATTTCTCATCAATTTTATACTCTGTTGAGTACGAGACTAAATGCTTAAAATTTTTCTCTTTTTCCTTTTTGCATCCTTTTTTTGATAGCATCTTTCTAGCTTCTGGCTTGCAAATAATTCTGTGAATTCCGGTCAAAATGTTTTCAGATAATATACTTTTTACTGTAGTTAACATTCAATTCAAGTTATTTGCTCTTACTATATATGTAACTATGTCCATTCAATCGTATCTATTGCACTAAAGAGTAGAGAAGTAATTTATTCAAAGGAAGATCTTTTCGTCTGACACTCATCAGGGTCTGAACCATCGGACGGATAAAGGCAGAAAATATTCATAAGTTATAAACATTCCAAAGTGTGGATAAAATGTATGTTTAAGTGTTGGATGCAAATGATGAATTTCCTGATCGATAGATTACTTCCAATTGACGATGGTGATTACACCAATCAAACTAATTGCTATCGCGGCTCGCATGCCATGGTCCGATCTGCATCTGGGTGTAAAATTCAAAAGTTCAAAAGTATCTTTCGGCCATCATCCAACGTTTTATACCCCGAAAAGAGACAGGGACAAGATCTTTGGCATGAGGATATCATGGCTCAGCTATCCTGTCCAGCATTTGAGTTTCTAAAGTCTAGTGTAGTTTATATATTAAGATCTACAAAATATGATTAAAAATGTAGTCTTATTTCGGTCATTGTCCAATGTTTCGTGCCCTGGTGAATTATTTTGCATCCAGACATTTATTCATGAATCCTCATATCATTATGTGAATTTTTATTATTATATTAGTTTTTATCATTATGTGACATTTAACATTATGTTAATTTTTCTCATAATTTCAATTTTTATTATTATGTCAATTTTTATCATAATGTTAATTTTCATCATTATGTTAATTTTTATCATGATGTCAATTTTATCACGATGTGACGTATTTATCATTATGTTAATTTTTAGTATCATGTTAATCTTTATTATCATGTAAATTTTCATTATTATGTGAATTTTTATCATTATCTGAATTGTTGTCATTATGTTAATTTTTATCATTATCTGAATTTTCATTATTATGTTAATTTTTATCATCATCTGAATTTTTATCATTATGTGACATTTTATCATTATGTGACATTTTGTCATTATGTTAATTTTTGCCATTGCGTTAATTTTTATCATTATCTGAATTTTTATCATTATCTGAATTTTTATCATTATGTTAATTTCTATCATCGTAGCAAGCGCATGCTGGTTTACTCTTTTCTTCTGCGAAATATGAACGACGAGAACCGATTTAAACTCACTGGGAAAATCTGCAACGAGGTTTGTAAGCATTAACATAAATTAAGATTCTGCTCTGCAGCTTTGATTCAATTGACTTTGCTGTTGAATGCTATTTCTGAATACTGAGTGGCCTACTCTATTCTGAGCGTAGCAGAAACCAGAAGGCTTTTTTCGAGAGAAGTTCCTTTCCCGTTGTATTCCTCATCGATTGTGTTTTTGTTGTGAAACATGTAGGTTTCGAACCCACAGCCACTTATGATGCCGCACGCTTAAACACAGTAATGCTGTTGTAACTGATTGATATTCTAATGTTTTGATGTACAAAACTTAAGTATTGCGCAGAAAACTTGAGACGAGATTTCGTCTCTTAGAAGGACCACGGAGAAGGAAGATGCCAGGATGGAGCTATGAAGTGATCGATGTAGTATTCGAATGAGGACATCATGAAAAATTGCCAGCGTGCAGACAAGGCAATTGAAAATCCTAATTCGTGCTAGGCTTTATTCTGATTCGCATTTGAGTTTAATCTTATTGTCTCATTCTGGTCACCATCCGATGTTTGAAGCCCTGTTGAGTGTCCGATGAAAAGGCTTTCCGCGTGACATCGCTGTTCTGCTTTCTGTGTGCAGCGTTAAAATAAGACTACTAGATTTCTACCCAGGCCATCTAAATTGAATTTTACAGATTCAAACTCTGATGAGTGTCGGATGAGAAAATTCTGAACGCGACGAAGTGCTATTATATGTCATGTTGCTGTCATCAAATTATTCTTCGTACTGACTAATTAATTAGTTGTCTTTTTCAGTTATTCATCCATCCATTATTTGATAAATTTTATTTCTCATTTAATGAATATCATAGCTAATCTTTAATTGCTTTTCTCATATTTCTATCTCAGATTTTTGGTGATGTACTCGACAACGCTCTGCTCATTGATTCAAACGGCAAATCGGTTGTTGAAGATGCTTTTGCTGTCCTCAGCTGTCAGGTAATTTTCGAATGCTGTCTCTGACACCAAATCTATAAAAAGTTTGAAATATAGCCGAAGGCTTTTCACCTGACACTTCACAGCTTATTTTCCCGACATTTAATCAAAGAGATCTATAGCTAGTTGTTGTCAAAGTGATAAAAGCTTTTCCTCTGAAGCTGGCCACAGCATTTTTCGCAGAAATTTAATCAGAGAGACCTGTAGATATTTGCTGTGAAACTGCTGAAAGCTCTTTACCTGACACTTGTTACAGCACATTTCTCAGAGTGGTGATCGAAAAAACCTATTCATAGTTCCTGTGATGACACCAGGAGCTTTTCATCTGACACTTGTTACAGCACATTTCTCAGAGTGGTGATCGAAAAAACCTATTCATAGTTCCTGTGATGACACCAGAAGCTTTTCATCTGACACTCGACACAGCATGATTGCAGGAAATTGATCGAATGCAAACTAAGAAATACACACCTTGTTCTGAAATAGAACAGAATAAGTACAGTAATTAATGTACCCGATACTCGTTAGAATAAAGCTACCAAAAATAGTCTGCAATGGATGGACTTTTGTATTATTCTTCACTATTCATTCTCAGGATATCAAGATTGTTTGTGCCAAAACTGCTACTTCTGGCGATGCAGATGAAGTATTTGAAGAGGACCAGCAAGAAGTCGCCGCAAACTTACGTGCAAAAGTCATCAGTCAGGTCGAATTTTGTTTCTCATGGAGATAATATTCCTTCAATACCTAATTATCCACCCCCGCATTCGACATTCGCTACAGCAGAAAGCAAGGCGTTTTTGTATCAGCGTGGAAAAGCATTCTTTAATCGTTCCACCGCTCTCTCGTTTTCCTACTTTTACCCAATGAAACTTATCCCTTTTCTTCTTTCATTCATTGTAGATCGTCAAGAAAAATATGATTGATAATATTTTCCCAACGATTATCTCATTAAAAAAGAAGGTAAGTTTTTAATAATTTTGCTCTATCTTTTCTGCCATTGTCACTAATTTTTCTTTGACTTCATTTTCAATTTCTTTAATCTTAAATTCTCATGGCTTCTTGCTTAATTTCAACATTTCATGCTTCTTTTTTTAATTTCCGTAATTTTTAGCTCAGAGGTTCTTTCTCTCTCTCTCTCTCTCTCTCTCTCTCTCTCTCTCTCTCTCTCTCTCTCTCTCTCTCTCTCTCTCTCTCTCTCTCTCTCTCTCTCTCTCTCTCTCTCTCTATTCATCTCTCTCTCTCTCTCTCTCTCTCTCTCTCTCTCTCTCTCTCTCTCTCTCTCTCTCTCTCTCTCTCTCTCTCTCTCTATTCATCTCTCTCTCTCTCTCTCTCTCTCTCTCTCTCTCTCTCTCTCTCTCTCTCTCTCAGGGTCTCTCTCTCTCTCTCTCTCAGGGTCTCTCTCTCTCTCTCTCTCTTACAAACCTACAAACCTACAACTTGTCTTCTTTCAAATCTAGAAGCAATGAACCCATTCTGATCTCTCTCTCATCGTAGTCTTTCGCTTTCTTGGGCTTTGTATAGACCACCATGGCCTTTTCCCAACATAACTCACTAAAAAAGTATGCTTGTCTGTAATGATAGCTTCTTAGTGCTCTACTTCAGTCTACCTTCAGACGCTATTGTAAGTTACTCCTTCATTTCAGTGGAGTCTTGTTGTTATTAGTTCTTTCTTTGTAAATTTCATTAAGCATTTATGGCATTTTACATTTATTACATTTTCTCTTTTACAATAGTTTGAAGAAGGGAAATCTCCTTTACTCAAAGATTTGATGCATTGCTTGAAGGAAATTATGACAGACTACAAAACTGAAATTCAAGGTGAAGCATTCTTTTAACGCAGCTCATTAAACTGAAATTGTTTTGTTCGCATCCTTAAATGATTTATCAAAAAGATATCTTGAAATTTCTAACTTTGCGAGGTAAATGTTAATTTAAAGACAAGTGATACAGTATATCAAGGTGTAATGTTATGATTTTATATTATATAATATGATATAATACAATATAATATAATGTAATGTAATGTGATATGATAGAATATACTATAATATAATGTAATATAATATAATATAATATAATATAATATGATATGGTATATTATTATATGATATGATATATGATATGATATGATATGATATGATATGATATGATATGATATGATATGATACGAAATAATGCAATATAACTTATCGTAATGTGTATCGAGTTTGTAGAAGTATTATTCTTGATGGAGTACAATATAATCTTCATTCATTTTTTTTCATTAGATAAACAGTTTCATTGCTGTGCTAATTTGTGTATTAATGATATTGTTATGTAATTGTCTATTGATTTTCAATCATTTATTGAGACGTCTTGTGTCTTAATTTCTTTGTCCATCAGTCTGTTTCCCGCATTAGTCATTTATTGCATTTTCTAATTATTTAATTGATCTATTTGTAGATATTCTGGCTGGTGACCGACAGTTGGCCAATGAAATTGAATTCGATCTACGGAAGCACGGGGAACGGCAGAAGCAAATTGAGAACAAGCAGATGCAACAACCAATCACTCCCTGCAGAAGTACCTCCCAAAACAAAGTTACACCTAAGCAAGCCAGAACACCATTAGGAGAAATTTCTGTCGTGAGTATTGCATTGTTTTTGTACATCCCTCGTCCTTTCTTTCAGTGTTGAAATCCTTGAAAAGCTTAAACCACGAATTTATTTTTGGATGAATTTGTTTTTAGATGTGTGAGGATAATAGTGTTTATGATTATGATGATGATTATGGTGATTGATGATGAAGATGATGATTTAGAATGATGATGTGGATGTATAATAATGTCGATGATGATTATTGATACTATTGATGATGGTAATTATTAAGATTATGATAGTTAATAATCATGACGATGATGGTGATGATGTAGTTTAATGTTGATGAAAGTAATTGATGATGATGATGATGGTAATTAGTAAGATTATGATAGTTGATAATCATGATGATGCGGTGATTATGATTGTGATGGAGATAAGATGATAATAGTGATAATGGCAATGATGATTATAATTATAATGATGATATTGTTAAGAAAAAAATCATTGTAATAATGATGGTGGAGAACGCTTCGGAGGGATAGTATTTTAGTTCGTTATTCTTTGCAATTATATCAACAGTGATGATTATGCTGAAGTCCATTAATGATAATCACGATGATCATCGTCATTATCATAATATTTATGGGGATTAAATTGCTCTAAGTTTGTCAGAATGACGTTTTCAACAAATGTAAATTGTGATGGATAGGGAATAGAACTTGAAATATTTTTCGGTTGGATTTCATGTGCGAGAAGGGATTAATGAGAATTATGTCGAACACTTTTAATCGTCTCCTTCATTCCAACACACCACATTTAATTCAAACGGAAATTGATACATGTGGAAAAATCAGTTCGCCTAATATCGAGTTCTTCAACCCACCAGATCGCAGCTGATTAGATTTCAGTTGACATTTGAGCTCTGAAATGGTTCTACTGTAAAACTGAAGACATGCCAGAGCGACTGGGGTAGTCGTCGTCTTGTCCATTACATTACACATTCATCAAGCTATTTTTCAGGGTTATCATTACCTAATTGTTATTAGCTGGAAGCTACGCTTGAAATTGTGACCTCCGCATTGACCGACACTTAACCTTCCGCGTAAGTACGGTAAGGATCATCGATATTCACGCTATCCATGGTCTACCGACCGCTCGCGTCAAAAAACGCGCCTAAAAGCGGCACTGTGAGCGACATTTGACCTTCCGCGTAAGTACGACGAGGATCATCGATATTCACGCTGTCCATGGTCTACCGACCGCTCGCGTCAAAAAACGCGCCTGAAAGCGGCACTGTGAGCGACATTTGACCTTCCGCGTAAGTACGACGAGGATCGTCGATATTCACGCTGTCCATGGTCTACCGACCGCTCGCGTCAAAAAACGCGCCTGAAAGCGGCACTGTGAGCGACATTTGACCTTCCGCGTAAGTACGACGAGGATCGTCGATATTCACGCTGTCCATGGTCTACCGACCGCTCGCGTCAAAAAACGCGCCTGAAAGCGGTGTGGCATTGGTTCCGCTATGATGTCATCTCAAGTGATGGATGCTGTCCAAAATTATTATCGTTTCCACTGGTTTATTTTTGCTTGGGTTACTTTCTTTAAAGCAATATTTTTAGGCGTGAAATTTCGCTGCAAAGACGCCATTGATGTGACAGTTTTAGCGAGCACACCGATACCCAAGAACGTCTCTTTGCAGTGACATCCTGCATTACGAATGGAGGATTTTTGAAAGGGTCAGAGTGGAGGGAGACGACAAACTTGTTCTGTACCATCCTTTGGAGCACGAATTCACGTGAGCACTCTTCGAAGCGAGCACGACTCATGATTTTCTTCTTCGGCTCCACAACCTTCGGTTAGCTTCACTGCTCAAGTTGGTATTAACCTGGGTATTCTCTCGTGCCATTCAAAAGCGCCTTTTTGGCTTCCTTCGCACAATGGCGACCAGAGTGGATAATTTTCGCCAATCCTTTCCCATGAACCTGTCTTTTTGCGGAATGTGACCGGCGTAACTCCTGCTCCAACTTTATCCGTTTCAGCACCCACTTGTTGGTTTCTTGGCTCTCTGCAAACACGGTCATACATGGTTTCAATAGCTAATCACCGTTTATGCACAGAATCAGATGACAATTCGCAGATGATTAGCAGCTGATCTTGTGAATAGCTGTGTTGCAAACATGAAACAAATTTATAAACATCAGGTCAATAGTCCTTCCCACATAGCTTACGATTAGTGTTCCTCCACCCGACTGACTGACCGATAATGCGCGCAGGTACAGAGCCAACCACGGAAATTAGGCCCTTGAAATGATTTGAAAGATGCCGGCAGAAGTTGTCCTTTTTCTGTACGCTTCATTTTTCGAAATAACCCAGGGAAAGTAAGGTATTATTGAAATTTATGGGAGTGGGTTCGTTTCCGGACAAGCTCAGCGTCTTCTTGAAGCAATAGTCAATATATTGTCTGTTCTTTGAAATTGCAGCTTGGTGATGAAATTTATGATTAAGACGACAAAAACATGTCGATTTTCAGTGTTTATTTATGATCGAACAGACTATTATACATAGTCTTTTGGTCTCGTCCTCCTATTACCACGCCCTAAAACTCTGTTAGTCGTGGTAAAAATGGCAATAAAACAGTTTTCATGAGTCTCTTCACATAAAATGAGGCACGATAACTGAAATTATTTGCAATTTGCAGCTAGAAATCTTCTTCTTTGTACCTTTCATTTTACAAAATGATGTAAGGCAAAGTAAGGTGCTATTGAAACGGGAACGAGGTCACTTTACGACTAGGTGAGCAATTCAAAATGCATTCCGTTAGCGCCTGTCCGAAACATTTCTATTCATAGATGTACAGATCAATAAATGAATATATATTCATTTGTCCTGGGTATGACACTAAACTTGAATCCGCTCCTTTTAAGGGCTTCATCGTATTCATCTCTGCATTGATCAAATATGGTTGAGTTAGATGTGTTTCTTGACAGTCGTTGGTTGATTGATAGAGTGAGTTGTTTTAGGATTTGTTGTGGATGGTTGGATGATGTATGTGTGCATAGAGGGTATCGTTCGAATATATATAGATATACGGTATATATATATATAAATATATATATATATACTTCAGGATTGAGCATTAAAAACTGAAATTTATCTATTCTTTCCAGTATCTACCGTTATCATAGCTTTTTGTGGAATTTCTGAATTCCATTGATTTGATCCATTTTTTTCGCTCTCAGAGACAAGACCAGCCACTTGTGTCACCACATGTAAACGCAGCGATCACACCCCGCAGTGGTAAAGGCTTCACATCACCGAAACTAAAGACTCCTTCTGTTCATAATGGTTGGTTTAATATCGTGTATTTTAGTGTTATTCATGTGAAAAACTCAGGCATAGCCATTGCTACTTTCATCAATGTGATGCTTGATATAGTTTGTTCGAATTCCCTATTCCTTGGCACCATGCGTAATCAAGCCTCTGCTTCAACTTTTCGATCCCTTTTCGATAGCCAATACCACGATTTCCCTTGTCAGCTTTTTCTGGTATTTCTCTACCCAACTGTCCATGCATCTTCTTTTCGAACAATGTTTGCATACGTTTCTCTTATTGTTACTATTATTATTGTTATGACTTTTTCCATCCTTATCCTTCTTGATGATGGCGATGACGTTGATTAACGATGCTGATCTGGATGATGATTTCATTGCTCAACCATTTGATGTAACGCATTCACTGCCTAATCCACAAACTCTATACCACAAATCAGCATTCATCCCAAGAACATGCAATTTATGGAACGTCTTGCCTTCTTGCTTTCCTGAATCTTACAACTTGCCATCTTTCAAATCTAATATCAATAAACTTGATCTGATCTCTCTCTCTCTCCTCTTAGCCTTTCGCTTTCTCCTTTCTTCCTTTCTTGGGGCTTTGTACATGCCACCATGGCCTTTCCCCAACATAACTCACTAAAAACACATTTCTTGTCAATGTCGTGTACAATGATGAAAGTATGCCGGATTCGCTTGAAGCCTAAGACAAAAGAAGCCACGTTATTTTCCCTGGCCAAAAGAGATAGGCATAGAAGGGGTGGGTCTTGTTTTCTGTAATTTTAAGTAGGTTTATGGCAAAGTGCTGGTTCTGCTACCCATGGCATCTCTGCAACTAATTAGTGAACGCGACAATGGATTCGAAAATTCAATATTCACAGGCATGGAAGGGCGTAGACAAGGAGAAAGTGTTTGTTTCAGCTAAACTTAGCTACTACTATGCATCTAAGTATGAATATGAATATATATTCAAATATATTGGTATATATGTACATATATGTGGGTTTGTATGTATGCATGTATGTGTTTATGTATGTATGTATGTATGTATGTATGTATGTATGTATGTATGTATGTATGTATGTATGTATGTATGTATGTATGTATGTATGTATGTATGTATGTATGTATGTATGTATGTATGTATGTATGTATGTATGTATGTATGTATGTATGTATGTATGTATATGTGTATATGTGTAGGTATGTATGTCTGCGTGTATGGGTTTGTGTGTGTTTGTGTGTGTGTTTGTGTGTATGTACACGGATATATCTCAAGACATGACCTCGTGATACAATGCATCAATACTGCCGACTTGGCCAATTGGTTATTCGAACCAACTGTGCGATTTTCTCATGCTTTGAAGTATGGAATCGACCATGCTCCTGCACAGATACAATTACTGACCTTGAACCTTGCCACTTTATTGATAAATGACAGGTCAAAATTGAGTCGTTTCTTCAGTAATTTGATGAAGAGTTTCAAGAGTTCAAGGTCAGTGTAGTGTGATCGGAGATGCGCTAGAGTGTATGCACGTTCCATGACTGGCAGAGCTAGGAAAAGGTCGTCCAGTGTACCCAATTAGCATTCTTTAACATTGACGTCTTTGTAACGGTTCGTACTAGATAGTCTTTGGATTTGTTCTGGGTTAACCTTAAGTTGTGGGTAAGAGCTGTGGAACTTAAAGTGTCCGCTCATTGTTATTGAGGTACACGATGTATGTGAACGGGGAGATGTGGAAACCTTTTTCAAACAGTTGTAGAACTTAATAGACCTGTTTCATTTTGGAAAGTCAAGGTTGCAATAGCAAGATGAGAACTTTTCAGATGGCCTGGTGCAACGAAGGTGAATTCCCAGGAAGAAAAGTTGATTCAAGTATTAAAGTGGCTAAATCTTTTTCTTTCCACCTTTTGTCCCTCATAAGTGGGGTCGCCTATGCAGATAGCTCTCCTTCCCCTTATCACTTCTCTGGTATCTTCTTCTCTTCGACGATATCAAATGCAATCTGTGTACCTTGCTTCTTAGCTCTACGTTGAGTTTGAATGACCGGATGCCCTTCCAACCTTCCCCATTTATTATGGCTTGGACCTGGTAGTGGAACACAGCTGGTTTTTGGTACTTTTTCTATGAAAAAAGTGCCTAATTCTGTTTAAATTGATATGCTATTTCCCTTTGCCGTTCCTGGCGGGAAAGTGAAAGTCATATGATCCCAGTTCCTCGGTTAATGACGATAAATTAAAGAGAAAAATTAAATAAATGTACAGCGAAATACTATGCAGACAAACTTGAAAGACGAAAGCCGAAAATGAGAGTTTTGTTGGGGCCGCTTAGCTTTTTCGATGAATTGTCGAAGTCAAAGGTCAAAGTCCTTCCCTCACCATTCTTGGTGAATAGGGTGACGCCCATCTCCGTTTCGTTAGCCTGTGGAATTGAGCATCCAAAGCCGTTCTGCCGGTGACAATTTTTAATTTTTGAAGAAACAGGGTACCAGACGCGTACAACTTGTAATGTCACCTTGGCTGAGCTATCAAAGTGACCCGGTGCTTAATTCTAAGGAGATTTTTAGCAAGTCGTACTGCCATTTGACAGTTAAACGTTTCTTTTTAAGGGATTGCTAACACGCCTCGAATTGCCCGGACTCCCACTTCAGGGGTAAATGGAGTGGACACCCCGGCCGCGAAACCAACCAATCTTGCTGCCACAGCCTTGATCAATTCAGCGAGAAGAGTCATGGAAAGGATGCAACGACTCTCGGTATCAAACCAGCAATCGGCTGCGATGGTAATTTTGTCTTAATCATATTTACAGAGATGGATCTAAGTCATGTTTGGCCATGTTGCTTTCCACCCATTTATAGAATAGGAATTCTATGGGGTGGGAGGGGCCAAGTGATTCGAACCCCAGCCTTAACCTGGGTTTCTTCGTGGGGCTCCCATTATTTTCTAATTTTAGAATTCCCTCTATCCTTTGTTCAAGAAGCTTTTTTGATGTTGAATTTTTCGACTAAAGCATATTGTTAATCAAAGTGTGCTGTTTACAAATCTTCAAGATTAGGAGTTTAGCGAACTTAGGCTGCGTTTACACTGTACCGGATCACTTTTCATCCGATACAAAAGTGTCCCTTTTCCTCACGTTACACTGTACCGGTACAGTTTCGGAGCAGTGCAGGTACAAAACTGTTCCTCTTTCCTAGCAGGTACAAAAATGTACCTGATAGCAGGTACAAAGTTGTACCGGATCACTTTACCTAGTGTAAACGCATGGCTGATCCGCAACACTTTTGTATCGGATCAAAAAGTGATCTAGTACAGTGTAAACGTAGCCTTAGACTAGGCGAATCGATACTCACCTATGGCTTCGCTTTGATACTCTGTGTAGTTCCAAGCATAGGAATCACGATGTATAATCACGTGGAGAGGAAGGACCAACATTGCACGATCAACATTGAACTGTTTTTCCAGGGGGTTGTGTTTCTTTAGGTCTTCCTCTGCAAATACGTCTCAGTTGCCTTTTAAAGATTTTCAGTTCTGCATGATTCTAAAATTCCATTACATGCAAAAATCTTTCTAAAATAGCATGCAATGAACTAACGAACTAATGACAAACAAAAAAGATGACAGAACATGGATGAAAAATGTTACAAGAACATGACATTGAATTTTGTATGGGAGGAACTCGCTCGACAGATAAACAAATCGAGGAGGAAGCACCCCTTATGCTCAAAACCTATTATTCCAATGTAGTATCATTGAATGTTTCGAATGATCGACGTGAGAAGGATTGTGATATGTCGTCGCTCTGTAAGAAACAAACAGGGTGCTGATCAATGATGATAATAATATGTTTTTATACACTGTAGTTCAGTCAGCTACTTAGTGCTAGCTGCTATCAAGAGGAGCCGTGTAACAAAGAAAATAGAAAAAGTTATAAGAACTCAAAGGACTACAGTCAATAAAAGTTTAGAAGTAAATTCACTAATGAAAATTTCGTTAAGTCCTTGTCTAAATGGAAGATGTTACTTTTCCTTTCTCAAGTGCATCGGTAATGATAACAGCTTTTTTGTCTTAAAATTATCCTTGTTAGAAATCACAAGTTTCTGGAATCACGCGGCGAAGTAACATGACTCAATGAGCATGGCTTTTGAACGTCCATACCTGCACCTTGATAAGTCACAAGTTTTATGAATCATTTGATGTGTACTCGTAGAGAGGATGGACCAGAAACTGATCAATTAGGGTCCTAGAATCCCTTTGTTAGAAATCACAAGTTTCTGGAATCTGGAGGCGAAGTAACATGGCTCAGTGAGCATAGCTTTTCAATGCCCTAAAATCTCAGATGACAATGCAATTTATAATCTTTTACGCCGTGCGATTGATCTTATTCATAGATGAATGTTGAGAACAACAATGGTGTACAACTGACCCATGCTCCCTGTCCCAACAATCTCGAAGTTGTCCGGACGACACCAAACCAACCTATCATAACGCACCAAGTGACCCCTTATGCAAAAGAGGATTTCAAATCATCAATGACGAAGGTAAGGAGATTTTCGTACGCCTCTGAAATATCTGCTTGGAGGCGTAGGAGGCTCATCGTGTGATGGAAAAAAATAAGCGGAGTTTTTGAAAATGTTATTGAGTTTTAAGAAAAATTGGCACTTTTGAATCGCCTTTTCACTGCCTTGTTTTGCAAGATGAAGATGGATAATTGGAATGTTGGTAATAGCATGTGTACTCTGTGCTAACCGTGCCAGCTTTGAGCAATGCTTTTTCTTTTTCTGAGTACTCTCTGTCTGTCAGCCAAATAGTCAATCTGTACGTGGCGCGATGCTGCGGGTAATAACGATTTTTTAGTGACTTATATTGAGGAAAGGCCATGGTGGTCTATGCAAAGCCCCAACAAAGGAAGGAAGAAGAATGCGAAAGGCCAAGGGGGAGAGAGATGTAGAGCAGAGTAAGTTTATTGATCTTAGATTTGAAAGATGGCAAGTTTTAGGATTCAGGAAAGCAGGGGAATTTGAGAAACAGAGGGAACATGAGCTGAAACAAACTGAAATGAGAAGAGAATACATGGAAAGTTTGTGAGGGAAATTCCTGAGAAAGTTCATCACGATACAACGTGGCAGTTGTTATTAAGAAGTGATTTAAAGATCGGAACAGACCATTACGACAAATTATATGAAGTGACATGTCGTCAGAACCTCTGAAGTCCATTGTGCAGGCTATGTAAGAGCAAGGGCGAAAGTGTGCAACATCTAGTAAGTGCTGGGAGAGACTGGCCCAGATGGAGGATGAGCCGCGACATGACAATTTGGCAAAGTAAGACCGGAATGGAATAGATTGGGAGAATATCATTGGAGTTGCATGGACATTGCAGTGCATGCTGATGGATTAGTACGTGATTAGGAAAGAGGAAAGGTGGAGAAATAGCAAACTAGCGGAAGAGAGTTGGAAGAATGTGGCGACTGAAGATGGTGCCGGTTGTTCCTGTGGTTGTAGGTGCCCTTGGAAGTGGGACAAAAGATTGGTTGTCTGCAACCCCTTTCTGATAATCGTGAGACCATTGGAGAGAAGAGAGGCTGAGATGTTTCTATGTAGTGGGGTATCGCTGGAAGCATGGACGTGTGCGTTGAATGAAAGTGAAGGACTTTGGATGATGATGATGATGATGATATAATTATTTGGGCTTTGGGGCTTTGTATAGGCCACCTTGGTCTTTCCTCAACATTGCTCACTAAAAAATGATTATAATTATGGCTGTAACGCAGATTTTCAAAGAGAAAGGTCACACTTGCGCACATAAATGTTTTACACGTGGGTCCTCTAAAGTGGGTACATTGCGAATTGAAAAGGAAGTGGTTACGTTACCTCGAAAAAATAATGATGCACTCATTGAGCGATATGGTCTATATACATATATTCTAAAGGACTAAGATGTCCTTGTTAAGGATGGTTCCTTTATATTGTGGCCATTGATACAGGTATTGCTTCGGTCATGAATTAAAGCATCATGTCGATTTTGTTGGTACGGTGACGTAATTCCCCAGTGGTAATTGCGGGGTTTTCGGCGGTCTGCTGCCCTCGCGCCCTCTCTGTTTTCAACATTTCCCCCTTGTTTAGGCCTGGGTTCAGTTCCAGACGTCGCTTGTCTGCAAGTTCCAAAGAGCGGGTTTTATAGTTTAACAATGTCCCCAAACAAATGCACTCTTCATGTGGTATTTTCGGTGTGTTTCAAATCACGAGCAGGTCCACGTGACTTTTAAGGCTTCACTTAAGCATTTCCGTGTCTCATTTTCAGACAAAGGACATTCTAGAGCCAATGAATTGTTGCGATGATCGAGCTATCAGCACACCGCAAGGTACTTTCGATAAGTGGATTAGAATATGTTCTTTGATTGATATTAATAGTCTGGTTTATCTTATAATCAATTGTTAGAAATCATCCGTGATTTTCAGTCCAAAGTACTTTGAATCGTTTATGATTTAATTTGAATATGTGAATGGGAAAATGTTGGGATGATTGAACCCTTCCTACAGACCTGATTGTGAGCAGTTAGTGGTGAGCTTTTAGCTTACCTTTCACTTTAAAGTGAGTGTAATTCCAGGCTTTGGAATAATGAAGTGTGGTCACATCGAGGGGAAGGACCGTAAAACTGATCTATGACAATGCTTCTCAGTGCCCAAGAATTTTTGTAATCTCATGACTACATTACCAACCACAAAATGTTTATAATCTTAATGTGTGGTCGGTTCCAAAGGAAGAATCAAGACGCTGTACAACAAAAATAGCTGTGCTGTGTCCCAGAATCTACCCTGGAAGTCACACATCTCATGACTCACTAGGTGTGGTCACACCAAGATGAAAGCTCAGCAGACTGCACTAGCAGCATGTCCTCACATCTGTCCTCACATCTGTCCTCACATCTGTCCTCACATATGTCCTCACATCTGTCCTGAAATCTACTTTTGGGTGGTTTAGAATTCACCGTCAAAGGATTGTAGAACAGCTGATACTTTTCCAAAATTTTGAAGCTGAAGACCATGCTGGCACAGCCCCGATGAACTAGCTTATTTTTTTCTTTTTTTCTTTTCGGTAATGATTATACATTGTTGCCGTATATTTTTTGAATTCTAAGTTTCTAAAATGGCCCCCTCTAAAGGAAATACATTGTCTGAGGGATTACCATGTATAAATAATTAGAAATAAATGAAGTGAAATGATAAGGAGAACAACCGAATGTGAATGTGAGAGTGGAAAAAACCTGATTATGCAAGATTGCACACATTCGTTCATCTAAGCTTTACGTTTAGCAACTATGGTTTTGCTAATTCAATCAAATTTTTTTTGCAAAAGGTTGCTTGTCGCACATCTCTTTCTTGGCTCCAAATGATATAAGTGTCATTCCGGTAATGCGGTCTCCCGTACCAATCAGGATAGCCAGAAAGTCACGCAGGAAAGGTATGTATGTGCTCTGCTTTTTTATATTGAGCTATATTTGGGAAAGTCATGGCGGCCAATTCAAAGCTCTAACATCCCAAGAACATGCAATTTATGGAGCCTTTTGTCTTCTTCTTGCCTCCTGAATCTTACAACTTACCATCTTTCAAATCTAAGATCAATAAGCTTGATCTAATCTCTCTCCTCTTAGCCTTTCTTCTTTCTTCCGTTGTTGTGGCTTTGTATACTTTGTCCTTTCCTCAACAAACTCACTAAAAAAAAGGAAGAATGCAGGTAAAGGGCCAACAGGCGAGAGAGAGAGAGAGAGAGAGAGAGAGAGAGAGAGAGAGAGAGAGAGAGAGAGAGAGAGACCCTGAGAGAGAGAGAGAGAGAGAGAGAGAGAGAGAGAGAGAGAGAGAGAGAGAGAGAGAGAGAGAGAGAGAGAGAGAGAGAGAGAGAGAGAGAGAGAGAGAGAGAGAGAGAGAGAGAGAGAGAGAGAGAGAGAGAGAGAGAGAGAGAGAGAGAGAGAGAGAGAGAGAGAGAGAGAGAGAGAGAGAGAGAGAGAGAGATCGACTCTGGGAGAGAGAGATTAAATAAGTTTATTGATTTCATGTTTTAATCAGGGCAAGTTGTAGGATTCGGGAAAGGAAGAAGAAGGCAAGACGTTCCATAGATTGCATGTTCTTGGGATGAATGTTGATTTGTGGGAAAGAGTTGGTGGATTAAGCAGTGAAACTTGGAAAGGGTGTGAACGGGTGGAGCTTCTGGCGTTTGACGAGGGAAGGAATGATATGTGGCATCTTATATGATCACCTATCAATGTCCTTCATTTCCTTTTCATTGATTTGCTGCATGCAACTGACGTCTCAACCTTTGACTTCTAGATTGATCGGGCCGCTTGTGTATTGATCAGTTGATTGATTCATGAGATTCGTTGATTGATTTTTTTGACTGATTAACTGATACATTGATTGATTTTTGACTGATTGACCGGTTGATTTGATGATTATTTGGTCCATTCATTCATTGAATACCAGCAATTGTTGATCTCAAGCCGAGTGGGTATATGGGGAGTGTCAAGATGTGAATTTAGATAACCGCTCATTAGCATGGAAGATCCTATTCCTGCAGCTTGGGAGCTCTGTGTGTTAGCCTTCATCCTCTGATGGTGTCATTGAGTGGTGCTTTGGGATAATAGACCATTGCTAGGAAGGCGAGATAATGAATTAGCCCCGTTGGCACTAGAATGGAGAAACTGGAATGTTTGATTGACGGATTGCTCGCTTGATTGATAATTTCATTGAGACATTGTTCGATTCGTTGATTAATTGATTTACAGATTGCTGGATTAGTTGATGGATTTATTGACTGATCGATTATCTCCTTCACTAAATCATTTCAACTTTTTCAACAGTAAATCAGAAAAAGCAAGATGATGCGATCAGCGATCACATTATTTGTATGCCTTCACCCGACCATCCGTATGTCAGAATTTTTTCTTTCATATTTCACAAATTCATTAGTTCCTGTTCTTCATTTCATTCTGCTTTAACGTTAACTTAATCTCTGTGATTTTCCGTTACTGTTTTTTCAGAGGCGCAAAGCCCCACCAGTGGAACCTGAAAAGTGCGGTAAGTTTGCTAAAGCTATTTCGACAAATATCGATGGCTGAATTTACGTAGGGTTTTCCAGGACAAAACTTTCTCTTTGAGCGAGAACAGTGGCTTTTGAGACAGAGCGGCCTGTAATTCAAGGTAAAGGAATCGAGATTTGAGGTCACACGGAATGGAAGTAATGGTACTTTAGTGTAATGATGAGACGTACGAACTCATCATCTAGGGTTTTGCGTTCGAATCCTGTACGGTTGAAAACGGGAACTCGCCTCGTCAAACTGAATCGCTCCAGAAATAGCTCAGGATCTATCTCTGGTTTCTACGATGCTCGGACTCCAGTATGTTACGGAGCTCTCCAGTTGGGAAAGGATGCGGAAGTCGCCTGTGATTGGATGGGTTTTCAGAGTTCCAAATGAACTCCTGGTGTTAGGTAAGAAAGGAATCCGAGATTGTATTTGCCAAGTTGTAATAAGAGCAGAATTCATCGTCAGATGAAATTGTGAATTTGTGGTGTAATTCGTAGTTAAAAGCTAATTCCAATCGAGTACTTAGAATACTAAGAAGAGATATGATATCCATGTTGCCATCTTATTTTTAATTTCAATTGAGGCCTTGCATGTACATGTTTGCTTATTCCATTTGTTGATCATTCTTTTGAATTTCGCTGTGGTGTTTGCGATCTTTCTCGTATCTGCTTAGACTGGTTAGCGATACTGGTGTTGCGTACTTATTTCGGGATTTCACGATTCGTAATGAAATCCAGGCGTATTGTCTGACGTATAGGGTCTGCTCGTCTGTAGCACTTGTCTCAGATCAAGAAGGCCAAATGAACAGACGAGCCAAACTTTCCCTTACACGGGTGCAAAGGGGTGCATAACTTCTATCCAATATAATATGCTCTTTATTTTACATTTAAGAACTTTCTTGCAAGTTTCTCCAAGAAGCCAATTTTTTCATTGATAGTCTATCAAAGTGGATTATCAATCGACTTCCTCTCCCAGAATGTCAAGTCTTTGGACGTCGAGGATCTTGTAATGACATCTGCCCACTGTTTCACTCTCTTTGCCCATCCGTAGAAAAGAGTACATCTTTCTGTCATGCCATGAAGGGTTAAATATAGTACAACCGGTTTTTTATAGCACCGAGGTCAGGTTTATGGTTGAAAACGGTATTTGCCGGATCAATTTGGGAAACAGGGTTGCTTTCCAATGGACTCAAGGATTATAGGCCAGCAAAAAAGTTATGTCAGCAGAAAAGAATTCATTGCTCTCTCTCTCTCTCTCTCTCTCTCTCTCTCTCTCTCTCTCTCTCTCTCTCTCTCTCTCTCCCTCTCTCTCTCGCTCTCCTACATCTGAATAGTCAATATAAGAATGTTTGTTTCTGTAGCCCAACGGCTTACATGTAACGGTCGAAATCTTTGCGGTTTCGCAAATGATCTATCACACGGAATAATGGCGTAACGTTCGCAATGGGAAGGCGAAATTGCCACCTCCTCAACTGAAAGTATGAAAACAACGCTGTCCTTGGAAAATGATGCGGAATCTGAACTTTAACTGAAGCCATGAGATAATCGGACAGTTTTACATCTCTACAATTTTCTTCCTATTGCATCTATCGTGTTGTTACCAAGGAATTTATTTTAAGCGGCAATTGGTATGACAGCCTCAGACCATCGACCACGGACTTAATGGTCGCTGTCCCAAGATCAGCGGCCACAAAACGCAAATGATGCTGATGTGATACCCATCCCCATCCCGACCTTAGGGTTTCTATTTTTATCGGCATATCATTTTCAATTCAATTCTTTAAATTCAAAGGTGCCGTTAAAGAAGACGTGACACCGTTGGCAAAGAGAGCTATGCATAACAAAGCTGCTGGCGTCATTTCTTGAAGAAGACCAGATTGGATTCCAGCCGATCTTTGCTGACCTTGTGCTGGTGGCCAACACTTGCAATCACCCTTTCAACATTTTCAGTATTTATCGGCTTTACATTTTGCATAAGTAAAGCAAAAATTCACTTTTTCACTTATATTTGATTCAAAACAAGAGTGACGTCTAAGAGTAGAAGAGAGAAAGCCAATATATTTGTCGAGTGGCTGGCTTGCTCGAGGTTGCAAGCAGAAATGATCTAATTTGTGCAAGCAGTTGTGCTTTGATTTTAATGCAATTTTCTTGAACTTCGTCTTGCTTTGAACTAAATTAAACTGTATTCGTGTTTCTTTAATTGATTCAATATTGCTTAATTCATTGCAACGCTGTTTTATCTGGTGAAATCTCGATCCAGGAGTGGTGGAATATGAGCAAGACAGTTATCCTTGTCGTGTGACAGTTACTTTCTCTGACAAGATTCGGATGAGTTCAGTTTCTATATACTAAGTTGTCTACAAAAGAAGTTGATGAAGGACGAGAGAGACATGTTTATCGAGTCGTCTGCTTTTCATGCCTACCACCAACCCGGCTTCACTTTTTTGAGGTACTCAATCAAATTACCTCTTGTAAGTCGGGTTGCTGATAATGGCTGGGAATTGGTAGACGTTTCGAAATTCTCGAGGAACTGTCTTGAGCTCCACGTAGCGGCAGTCTCCCATGTTGGTCGAGTTGCGAGAAGGCTGCGGTGTAGGAACTTGCAAGGATCACACAAGACGTAGCGAAGACCTACAGCAATGAAACTCCGTCTGCATGACTAGTAAGTAGCATTCTGCATGAATATTGATCCAAATCCAGTAAGAGAAGTGGCAGCCGTACATAAATGAGTAAAAAGTTGTACCATTTGAAGTGGAGTAAGACAGTGACAGAATGGGGTATTTGTATCAATAGAATGGCGTTCTTTTTCTGATGAGTGCTGATTCGGGATAAGAAAATGACTAAACATCTCTCATTGTATGGCAAAGTAGCGGTAAAGCCCATTTTATAGCTTATTTTCGGCCTACCTTTAAATTTCAGTGTCGGTAATGTTCTGGCGTGGTACCGGGCCTAATGAAGCAGGTCACTTTGTTAAATGTCTCCAGACCACTAAGGCTGTGAAACACATTGCCATTCAGCAAGGTAACCTCTTCCAGTCGATGCATGTAATGAATACGGAAGGCGTTTTTCTTTCAAGTTGATCATGTACTGCCGTATGAAATGAAATTTACGCGAAGCTACGTGAAAGCTGTCTGCTTAACTGCCATCAAACAGTCCAGACTTAGACACGCAGTTCAAGTGATCTTACATGTGGCGTACCATAAGGATCGATCTGTTCTTGGTCCATTCCATATGATCTATATAAATGATATTCCCACGGTACCTTCCAAATTAAAAAAACAGTATTTGCTTTGAATCAAGAAATTTAAAGCAACTTAAAAAGGTTGTAAATTGCGAATCAAACTATGTCAAAAGGTTGCTTGATACTAATAAACTTGCTTTGAATGTTGAATAAGCTAACTTTGTCATTCATTCACCACAAAAACCTCTCTGCGAGAATGTTACAATTAAATTTCGTAAGTGTTTAAATGGCTGAGCATGTAAAATTCCCTGGTCTCCTGTCAGATGAATGTCTCTCTTGGAAGCATCAGTTAAGTGAAACTATCCAAAAAGTTACTAAAAGCAGCTATGATACCACGACCATTGCTCTATCCTTGCTTCTTTCTTTCAATCAACCAATATTCTTTTTTCGAAGAAACATATGCGAGCTGTGTTTTTTAAAAAAGTTCCTGCTCCTATTTGGCTTCTATTTTTCTTCTATTTTGCTCACTCTGCGATTTCTCAAGTTGCAACATATTTTCAGAATGAAACTGCTGACATTCGTTATGAATATGGTGATAACTTCCCTAGCTTGTTCCTCTGTGTTTTTTGACGTGCTTTCGCAAGCGCATTAACATCATACTAGGCAGACACTTAAATATGAAAGTCTTCTAACACGCAAAAACGCTTTGCGATACGGCTTGAAATTTTTAAGATATGCAGGGGCAAATCTTGAAACAGCACTTCGCATGTTGTAAATCAAGCTTCAAAAATAGTAGGCTTCCGCCATCAATTAAAGTTCTTTCTTCTCCAACAACTACCATTATTATAATCATTTTTATTATTAGCGAGTCTTTATACAGGATTTTGCTACAGTCATGTCACATGTACGCTAAGAACATATATATACTGTTTCCACAGGAGTCCAATTCCTACAATTTTTTTCAAGCAACAAGTCAACCGTAGCACTCATACTTTAAAATTTTGGGTATACTCATTAAACCCTGTATGTACGTAAAATGCGAAGCTATTGAATTAATGGAATATTTATTCATCGTTACTAAAACTCTAAGATTTTGTTTTCAACCAAGGGGATGCTCTCGCCTCGACAAATAGATCTTTTGAGAGGGCTCGCCCATTTCAGAAATTCCTTGCCTACAACATCCCATCAAAAAATATGTTAGTTTGTTTTCCAATTATATTTTGATACTTTCCTTTGCTATAACATGTTATTATCTTATGACATTTGTATGTAGTGGAGTTTCAAGGATGAACTGAACTGACACATTGAGAATGTGTGGTGGTACATAACATACGAGCTGGATAATAATCTCAGTGATGTCCAGTAAAAAACGATGATCTTGTTACCCGAGTGTTTGAGGCCTGGAAATATGTTTGTTAGAGTTGCAAAGTAAACTCTGTGAACCCATGCCAAACCGTCTACATGCTGTCTTTAAAATGCATGGTTCACCATCATCAACAATGGCTAGTTCGGTTCCGAGCCCCCGTGGCCCCCATTACCACCAGCCTTCTCCAGTTGTCTCGGTTCCCAGCCCCCGTAGCCCCCCAACACCACCAGCCTTCTCGTGGCCCCCATTACCACCAGATTTCTCCAGTTGTCTCGGTATGTGTCGGCTGTACGGTTATGTGATTAAAAATTGAATAAAAATCGCAGTTTCTCAATTTCAAACTTCTAGAAATGGATTGTTTGTAAAGATGATAGTTCCGTTGTTGATGGGATGTTGCTGCTAAGTGATAATGCGACTGCAGTCTGATTGGCTGCGCTGTAATTTTCATATGAATACCATTTAACGCACGTCGCCATGTTTGTTTGTATTGTCGGTGTATACCAGGTTGTTTTTCTTTCCCTTTTTCTCCGTTTCGTATATTTCTTTGTGTTGTGCAAATCTTCCTGAAAATCCAGATTCTATGATAACATGACTTTAGCCTTGTGAACTTAACAATGTCTAACCTGACCTTATATTTTGACTAGAAATTATACGACGCTGTGCACGAAAGCCATTTGGTTCATCTTAGGTTAGTGCCCCTGACAATACTTCATAGAAAATTTCCATGTTGCTCATTGTTGTATCACTTTTATATATTTTCTGCCATTTTCCAGATTTAGCCCATATGCCTGTAAAACGTGTTGTTGAATACAAATGAATTTGGATTTGAGGATTCAATTTCTCTGAGAAAGATAGGTGGAGATGGATGGTACAAGTGAAAAGGATTATCGAAAATTTGTGGAGGTACTGCAAGCCGGATGTGCTATATGATAATAATGGAAACCTTATATTCGAATCCAGTTTAAACTCCAATTACAAACCTCTCTAATACATAGGTAGTTTGAAACTGGCTTGCCTGGCTTATAGCTTGCAATATAAAACTAATACAATGGGAAATATTAATAATTATGATAAAAATGATAGTTAAAATAAACTAGAGCTAGTGTCTGCTTCCCTGACGGATGCGAACTCGAGCCAGGATTGCTTTCGTTTCTAGATGTCCTCTGTTTTCACACCCAACATTAAATCTGTTCCTTATGTAAAGCATAATCCTTGTTTCCTTAAAGTTTCCCATTTATACAAGTCAAAATGGTACCTCTAACAAGACGCTCTCTGATGTAATTGTTATCATATTATAATAATAATTATTTAATATTTATATTATCATTGTTGTTATTTTTCAATTATTTACATAAACTGCGTTGCATACTCGACTTCGAGCGTAGCAGAAACCAGAGATAGGACTCTGAGTTTCTTCTAGGGAAGTGGAATTCATGAGGTGGTTTCACGTTGCCTTCCTCGCCAATGGCGTTTTGAAAGTGACATATGGAGGAATCGAACTGACAACCCCTGTGTTGTGAGTCCGCATGCTTAACCATTACAGCAATAAATAAGTAGATGCATAGCTAATACGCATGCTAATGAAGGCCTTATTTTTACAACAGCAATGCCACAGAAGATACAAACATGGTAATATATTTACATAAAAGGCAGATAAATAAAGCTATCATACACGTGGGGAATGAGTGAGTGACGTTAGAAACCCATCCGGTTACAGCAAAAAGCCAACTTTGGTTGGTGGCTTGGGTGCAATATTGGTAACCATTGACAACAGCGAGAGCCTGCTTGGAAATGAGGCCAGTAGGAAGCACTTATCGTCACAAGACCAAAGAGTGATGCGAGAGTAAATAGTTAGTGGGGGGCTCAGCGAGAAGTAGAACGCTGGTGAGTTGTGTTTCTTTCAAATTTTATTCAGATTTTGGGTTGTGTCAACCATCTTTGCTTCCAACCGTTCGTTCTAGCCGTGCACTGGTCATCCTCGCCTTTCAGCTGGTCCAATTCACATGTTCCAGGGCATGGCTCAGTGGCACAGAATCTAGTCATATCTAGTATTTGGTACCCAATAGGACAGACATTTTCTTTCCCTTTTTAACTGGAAATTCTAAAAACTTCTAGGAAGCATCCAAAGAGAATTTTCCCGAAAACTAAAGTCGAGAGGACAAACAGTGTTCCTGCAGAAGTTCATAATAGGTTGCAGCTTTGGTACCACCTTCATCAATTGACAGAGTTTGCATTGAAGCACTGGTTCGAAGTAGAAGACATGCCGTTAAACTGTTAAGACCCAAACATAAGCTAAACTGGAATTGGAATAACAATGAGTCGTAAGAACAGCAATCAAAGTGGGGTGTATGACAGTGATGACAGCATTGTTGTTAGTGCCAATGAAAGAGCATTCAGTGAGAGGTCTCGTACAATCAGCTGTTCAAGCTCATTCTATGACGATGGGAAACATGCAAATCTTAGGTCTGATCGACCTGGGTTCGGATCCAAGCTTCCGCCAGTGCTGTGTATTCTTTTCACTGAGTTGTGCGAGAGGTTGGTCTATTATGGAGTAGCTGGGAACCTTTTGGTTTTCTTGACCAGAATGTCAATTGACTCAGCCTTGGCTTCCTCCATAGTCCTCATTTTCACAGGTAGGTGGCTTCATGTAGTTAATCTATGCCAGGTTGGAAAAACTGAAGTCATTCAAGGGCTTTTACTCATTCGTGATTCTAAGGCATCAAAATATTGCTAAAGCAATGCAATGAGCTATCAAGTATCGCTAGTTACGTTAGAAAGCTCTATTGCAAGTCATTGAAAGATTGCAGTGTGATTTCTTCAAGGTAAATTTTTAAGATGGAAGGTTAAGTATGACATGCTGAGTAGTTACTGATGGGTACCTCAGTGTTTTGAAATATCAAAACAACAGCATTGGAATTCCTATGTGGTATCAATGTGTTTATACTCCTCTTAACGTTCTGCAATACAATAAAAACCATACAACAGTCATACAACAACCAAGTCCCTTTTGAGTCAACATTCTTTCCTTTTCTCTCTCTTTGTTGTAGTAGTTACGTGTATTTTTATGTTCTTTGCTATTTTTAATTAATGGTCACGGGGTAGACATAGTTATTGCTCCGTGTGACCCTGTTCTAGTAATAGTTGTAAAGTAGATCGTAAGTAGTGAAAGTTGGTAACCTGTTTTGTAGAATTTTTTAAGAGAATGTATAAAAAAATGTGTTTCACAGCTTCCCATTTCCTTATTGAGGATAGATCAGCTGTAAGGCACTTGCTGATATATGCAATGGTTAGTGCAAGTGCAAGGGTGCCAACCAAAGCTTCACTTTCTGCTGGATTGAGAAGGGTCGCTAGCTCTTTGCCAGAATACCCAGGTACATGAATCAGGAGGTTTGGTCCTAGAGAGGATGTAAAAGCACACTGCTTGATTGCTTGATAAACATAACCACTCAGTGTCCTAGAATCTACGTTCAGATGCTAGATAGAGATCATAAGAGATTGCTCTGTTTGCCTTTTTCAACCAAAAATACACTCATCAATTTCACAAAATCCTTGCTGTCTGCTACGGTGGCAAAGGGTCTCCCATTGTCTGTATCCCAAGTTTCAGGAATCATGAAGTAATGATATTATTGATACATGATTCACACAGCACGCCCATACTAGCATACTCTGTTGCTACAATACTAATAATTCTATTGCCTACAATGGTTATATCTAGTGGACTTTTTGTAGCACTGTAAGATGGCTGTAGCAGTTAGTACTCTTTATCTTTCTCCAGATTATTGTTATGGGAGGGTAAAATTTTCCCTCTAAGATTACATGTTGAAGAATCAAGACTTTTTGTGTTTGAGCCATGCAAGACCATAAATTTTCTGAAAATGTTTTAGTTGGAAGCCCATTTCATATTTCTGATATTGATATTACCTTTCCCAGCCAAAGATAAGTTAATGAAATGTTTTTTGTGTAACATCATACATCAAACTAAAAATTTCACTTTTAGGTGTAAGCTATGTTGTACCAATATTTGGAGGCTGGGTTGCTGATTCTATTGCTGGAAAATACAACACGTTGTATGGGAGTCTTCTGGTGTACCTCGTTGGAACATGCCTATTGCCAGTCATAGCCTATTTCACCGAGAATCCTGGTAGCAAGTATGATCTGAATGAGGTTTCAAAGTGGATTTTCTTTGCACTTTCCATGCTTTTCATCTCAATTGGAACTGGCGGCATCAAGGCAAACGTTTCTCCATTTGGTGCTGAGCAAGTCCAAAGCCTTGGCCAAGCAGCAATTACTGTCTTTTTCAATTGGTTCTACTGGTTCATAAATGTTGGCTCCTTTATCTCCTACACTGCCATTGTCTACATTCAAACTAAATACAGTTTCTTCTGGGGATACCTCATTCTAGCAGTGGCCATTCTCATTGCATTTTTCATCCTTATGATTGGTAGGTTTCATCCTTATGATTGGTAGATTTCCCCTTTGAGTTAAGGAATTTCAAATTTAAGGTAGAGACAGGTTGTGATGCTACACCTCCTATGGGTGACAACATGGTGAATGAGGTCCACATTCAAAGAGAAAATCATGGGGGGAGGGGGCTGAGATTTTAGCCAGGTTGCATTTCACCTTTTGCATCGTAGTAGATGTGTAAAAACTAGCTAATCACAACCATAAAGATTACATAAGACGCTACTGGTAATATTCATTTTCCCTCTTGAGGATTGATTTACTGGTATCTGTCTGTGAAAGGCTGTTTCTTATTGCTGAAAGAGCACCCGATGCGTGAACGCATGCGTGGCCCAAGAACACGAGCTGTGCCTTTGGTGCCCCCTGGTGATTAACGACAACTGGAGGCACCACAGGGTAGCAGTGTCCTGATTGGTTATTGTACTTGCCCATCCGTCATCATTAATGCCAAGTCACCGGGTCCGGGAAATACACCTGCAAGAAGCACTTCATATGTGGTCAACGTCAGACATGGGATCCTAACCATCGCTATTACTCAAGTAAATAAAGTCATTGAATGTGCGAAGAACTCTTATTTATTGAATAGTACGAATGTGCTGTGATTTCCGATTTGTTAAGGGAGGGGTCAGAACATTCATGTTTTCATATTGACAAAAAGTGATCTTCTCGCATCAATTCTTCCTCTAGGTATGAACCCTATGACGAAGTTGGGTATTTTCCTCAGTTCATCGTCAAATATAGCAAATTTGTTTCCACTTAGGTCGAAGCACGTACATTTGCCAGCCCCCAAATGGTAGCATCATCAAGGAAATTATCAAGATAATGCACAAAGCCACAACTCGGAAGTGGAAGCTTACCCGTGCACGCGGATACAAGCGGGTGGACGGCGTGCGGTGGCTGGATTACGCCAGAGTGAGATATGGAGGTCCGTATTTAAATGGACAAGTCGATACTGTTCTTGCCTTGCTGAGGATATTACCAGTCATGGTCACACTGATTATGTATTGGACAGTGTACTCCCAGGTACATGGCTGATGTGATTAGAAACCAGTGGCGGTTTTAAGGGGCCACGGCCCCAGGCCCACCCACTTTTGGTAGCTTAGAAGGGGTCTCACACCTAAGAGAAAATTAAAAGGATTTTTTATGTAGAAGAAAGAAGCAATCAGAAAAGTAATCAAGAATATTTTTGGTGAACAATAAATTTTCAAACAAGGGCCCTGCAGATGATTTTGGCCTTTTCCCCGCGGTCCCTAAAAACCGTCACTGTTAGAATCTGAAATAACTATTTGTGTCTCCGAATTGATCTTTGAGGAGCTTCTTGTTAGAGAGGTGACATCCTGAGCCATGACATTGGATGGCAAGTTTCTCTCTTTGCCGTGCTGTCTCCCCAGCAGGGTACCCATTTACTGCTGGGTGGGCCGACAGAGGACGAAGAGAAACGTGATTGGGCCTGCCTCATATAAGGGACATTCGAATCACTATGGCAACCATCCCAACTTTTGGGGATGGGTCGAGTCCTCCATTTTGCCCATGACTTAAATCTCTGGACCATATCATAGTTGTGATCATTCTGATTGCCTTAATCATGATCATCATCGGATCATCTGCTACTCCTGATTCTTACACTCCAATTTATCTTAAAGTAGCTCTACTAACAATTCGTACCCCCTTTCCGTTCTCTGACGGTTTATCAAAATTGGAGTCATCGAGAGAGAGACTTGACTTAAGCTCTTTTTTATGCTAAACTTCTCATAAAAGGACTCCATATGAATTTTTCGTCTTTAATTCTATCAATATTTCCGTTTGGTAGAAATTTCCTCCATTGACTTTCACTAGCATCAAATTATCATCCTTTCTCTCAACAGATGCAAACCTCCTTTCTGTTACAAGGCCTCGTAATGAATCTCCACATCACAGACAACTTCATGATCCCACCTGCTTCACTTAGCCTCTTTGACATTATAATCATCCTCGTTCTCATTCCATTCATGGACCGTGTCATTTACCCCTGCTTGAAGAAGCTGGATATCAAGATGACGTCACTCAGAAGAATGGGCACTGGCATGATCTTTGCTATTTTATCTGTTGTTGTGGCGGCTAATATTGAGGTTGGGTGCTTTCCAATTGATTTGTATTATTGCTTTCGTTTTTAGATCTTTCGTATTTGTGCAGTGTTAGTTTTATGTCTTATCAATGCAAGTTCTCTCACGTATTTGATCTGGGGACCTCAACTGCCTCGCTTCTGTCAATCGTGTACGTCACACAATTGATCTAGGTACTTCTGGTTCAAATCCTAGATAAGTTGGGGGGGAATGGCTGCATCAGAAGCACCCAGGACCCCCCATACCAGGATATAGATGAGGGAGGTGTCCTGTATATGGACGCTTAGGCATGGACGAATCCAGTTAATTGCTTTTCAAAGCCAGGGGGAGGAAGAAGAAACAGGAGAAGATAACAATCGCTTGTCAATGGTTCAAATGATTGCTTCAAAATCAATGTCTTTCTATTACCTTATTTGAGTGTGAGGATGGCTTGATGGTCGCATTGCTTGATCATTGACCAAATTCTCATTCGTTTCAGCTTCTATGCCATCTGCCGTTAATTTCAGGAAGTGCGCATGCAAGGAAAGCGTGGCTTTTTAAAGCAAAAATACTGAAAGCGTTCACAGCTTTTTTTTCCGATACTGGTCATCGTGCTTTTATTTTTAATCCTAGGTTTATCGTCGAGACAATCTCCCGGGGAAGACAGTTACGATTTCAGGCAAAAAGTACAATCAATCTACGATTTCAGTGTTCTACCAAGTGCCGCAGTTTTTGCTGATAGGAGCGAGCGAAGTTTTCACAAGCATCTCAGGTATTGCCCATTCTGCTGCCGGATACCGATGGCATAGCTCTATCGGCCTAAGCAATTATCAGAGAAAGATCAACGAGATCTTTTAAAGTGCTACTGTATATATAAATATATATATATATATATATATATATATATATATATATATATATATATATATATATATATATATATAGATGTGTATATATGTGTATATATACATGACCACATCCCAAAATAGTTAATAATTAACGGAACGGCAAATCTCAAGTTTCACGAAGGGAACAAGTGGGTTGAGGCCTAACCACCCTTCAGCAATTTCTGCTACAGTGTGAGCCCCTCTGCTCTAACAAAGTTAGCTACGGACTAGAGAGACATACGAAGTAGATGTCTTCAATCGATGCATTCTACCTAATTATGATTGGTCTATTAACTGAGAAGTAAATACATTACAGGAAGGAGTTAAAGCAGAAACATAATGATTTTAGAAATCACCATTACAGGGAGACATTGCAAGTTATTTAAGCATAATGCCCACTCCCCCTCTTCCCTCTCTTTCCCCCTCTCCCTCTCTTTTCCCATCTACTCCACTTTTCCCCCTGTCTCTACCTCCTCACCCTCAAACCTTTATCTCACACATCATCATTCATCCCTAGAACATGCAACTCATGCAACGTCTTGCCTTCTTGCTTTCCTGAATCTTACAACTTACCACCCTTATTATTATTATTGTTATTATTATTATTATTGTCAAATATTTTCACAGGATAACACAGTCAATTATACAATATATATCAAAATATTTACACTGTTTTCAAAAGTAGTCCTGTAAAACAAAAGATGAATAAATAAGTTATGAGTAAGATGTTTGAAATTGGTATTTTATTTGAAAGTATACAGAACAAATATAAATGTATATAAATTGAGGATATCTTATGGGCTGCATCAAGCAGATAGCTGGCTAATAACGTCTCTTCTATTAAAGTTTATTCAGTAAAATTTTAAATTTTGAAGGAATGTTTTCAATTCGATCCTTTCACATCTAAGATCAATATACTTGATCCCCCTCTCCTCTTTGCCTTTAACTTTCTTCTTTGTTCCATTGTTGGGGGTTTTTATAGGCCACCAAAGCCTTTCCTCAACATAAATCACTAAAAAAAAGCCCAACCCTTCCTCTCCTTGTCAAACTGGAAACTTAATAGTTTTGCTTTCATCCTATCAACAGGGTTAGAGTTCGCATATGCTCAATCACCACGAGTGCTACAAGGATTGGTCATGGGTATATTTCTTATGACAACTGGTTTGGGTTCGTTTATTGGCAGTGCCTTGATTCAGATTGTCAATGCAATCAGCTCAAAAACATCAAATTCTCATTGGTATGATGGTAAAGATATTAATCAAGGACGGCTTGACTATTTCTTCTATATTCTGGCTGCTTTGCTTGGAGTGAACTTCCTTGTTTTCTGTGCAATATCTTCTCGCTATACTTATGTGAGTGATGCAGTACTGAGGAAAGATGAAGACGACTGGTCAAAGAGAGGTAAAGACGGAAAAACCTCCAGTATCGACGATGATATGACGAGTACTTCATATGATGGCAGGGGATAAATTGCATTCTACACGGGGGTGCACTACGAGGATTACCTTCTCCAATCTTGCATTCATGGGAAGGAGGTTCTGTCTGCAACCATTCATTTTCACTTCGAATTCATCCGGCACAAGCTGAACATCAAATAAAATGTGAATAAACAATTTTGTAATTTTTAATTATGATGATTCATTCTCTGATTTCCTTGTTACCTACAAGCAGAAGCGGATTTTCTAAGCATGCGCACTGGGCAGATTTTCAGCTGATCTTCTGCTCTCTGCCCCCAAAGACCTTGTGAGTGGCCAATTTTGGATGGCACGGAGTCTCTGGTACCCTTGGGATTCTTCATACCCAGCCACTCCGCCCCTAGCCGACGGCTTTGTCTAGAGGGGTCTGTGTGAAGATTTTCTTAAATTGCTGTATATGTGACCATGCTGGTGGAAGTTAGGAATCAGCTATTGGACTATTCCAATTCTCTTTCTGATACAATATCACTACTGTGACTGATTGGAGGGGGTGGTCATACTAGGGGGAGTTTTAGCAAGGGTTATGAGTGCAGTTTGTCCCGGCCAAGCAGGCTGGCCTCGCAAGGATGCAACTAGCTGACTTGAATCGTGAGATTCCTTGTTGGCGCATCTTTTCTGCCAACTTTACTTAAAACTGACTTTTTGGTACGAAAACTTTGCTTTTACGACGATAACATGATAAGCGGAATGGAAGGGGCTCCTGTCTTGCGAGCGAAAGTCGAGAAGGATCGTGCAGAGCTTGGCACAGGGTCACCCCCACGCTTGCGCAGATGGTCTATTTCCATCCAGGTCAACTGGAGCAGCCCACCTGACATCGTTAATAAGATCTCGTATCCGCCTACCCAATCCACAAATCTCGGCCGCACGGGTTGGTCGTCTGCTTGTTCGAACAATACATATCATTGTTAACTGAGATCTCTCCTGGGCGAGCAGGCCCGCCTCTAATGAAGAGACTCTTACTCCAACCCGAATTGTTTGCCTTGCATCGATTCAAACAAGCAGCTGCCATTGTCATCCAATCGGTTAGTTGTCTTTGAGTCATATTCTTAATCCTACATAGAATTTCTCAGCATTGAAAAGAAATCGGCTCCGTGGAGTACAGTGGAGCAGTGTTAATGCTATCTCGCGATCCTTGTTGGGTGATTTTGATCTACAATAGGTAACCTCAATCTCTTGGGGGGGGGGGGGGGGGGGGTTGAGGTGACTCAGCAAATTGTGACCAGAGTTTAGAATTCCATCATTCACATTATCGTAACAAATTCAAACCAGGCTTTCTGCATTTCTTGCCCTTGTTTCGCCCACCCTCTTGGCATGGAATTTGCACTAAAACTTGAGTTGAGATTTCTCCAACAGTAGAAAACCTCAAGTAGTCATCGCTTTTACCAAAATCAGTTGGGACAATGCAGAAAAATCCACGTTGGTGTCCCGGGATATCGACCGGTGTAAGCGATATCAATTCTTGAAAGAGATTTCGCCTTAACCGAACTGAATTTCGTCGGTGCGTACCCAATTCTGCAACCACTTCCCTCAAAGTAATCTTCCAATAATGTCACAACAAAGCTGAGCTTAACCAACAGGATGACAAAATGCAGCAAAAAGCTTGCTACAATATTGGAAGCACATTTGAAGGAAAGACTCGACCAAGAAGTAGCTAAAATCAGTAACTCTATTCGACACAGTGAAAGTTGACTTTTAATCTTGGAACACTCGACACCGTTTCGCGATTTTCCTTTGCGGAAATCGCATCAGAATAAACAGCATTAAATGCCTTGAAATGCTTTTTGTTTGATGCCACATCATAGTGCCTCTATTGTTGTCTGTGCAGCAGACACCAAGTGAAAACTGATCTGTTGATAGCCCGGAACTATGGAAACCTTAGCCCCCAGCCTGTAGCCGCAATGTTAGGCTTCCATAATGGCTACCTTCTAGGCACATGAATACGATTGAACGTGTATACCACTGGTAGTTATATTGCTGTTAAAGTGAAAAAAAGCCTCAATTCTTTATTTTCTCATGAATGGAAGGGTTCTTGATATTTTTTCTTTAATTTTAGCTTCATTTATTACTGCCACATAATATTTGCTTGGATATTGATGAGAGAGCATTTGTTAATTGACTGATGGTCCACTGCTCGAGTCTCGCTAGCTCCATTTTCTCGACGTTCTTTGTCCACCCTGTTTGCAGTCAATGGCATAACTCTAGGGGTAAAGTATCAGAGATGTGTTTTTGCATTGTATATGTAAATTAAAAGAATGATTTAAAAGGCCTTATAACAGTTATTACTACTGTTATTGCTGGCTGTACCGAGTATTTGACGAAGGTCATTGCATGTGGTGACGCAATTCTGTTCTCGGTTTCACAGTTAGAATGCTGAGCTCTCTTAAGGATGCTTCGTTCTATGTGGAAGGGATATCAGTACTCGGGTGGTTGGGAAACGCCATCCGCTGGTGTGGAACCAAACTTGATTCGGTAGTTGTCAAAGTACGACAATGTACAAAGCAAAGTTGACAGTTAGACTCGAGAAAAATTTTGTGAAGAACGCAGGAAGAAAAGAGGCCGAATATGAAGAGCGATCTCGCACTTTGAATGATGAATGTACCGAGGTAAATTCTTTGTGTTTGTCATCGAACTCGTTTGAGTCATTTTTGAATGTGATTATGAGCATTGGTATATGAGAAAAGCGATCAACGTACTTGATAGAGCTGCAGCTTTTGTAGCTATTAGCCCTAAGGAGTAAGTATCATCTTCAAAAATATCTTCAAAACAGTTAAGATAATTCCAGTTTTTGAACTCCGCTACTTTCAATTCAGAGAGAAATTACAATACATAAGAAGAAATGAATTGCCTTCGAAATAATTTATTTTGCCACAGGAATGAAGAATTAACCGGGAAGTCATTCCTTCAGCTCTATAAGATTTTCCTTAGAGAATAATTTCAGCATTAAAATTGAATTTGAAATCTGTAGGCTCTTTTCTTTCTCCTTAGTATCCAACAATCGAATCCTTGTTTGTCACCAGAGAAGAGGATTGACATGATATCAATAGTTTCAAATTTCGTCAAAGGTACACTTTCGAGGTTTCCATCATTGCTATTTTCATTGTCATTATTACCATTATTGTTATAAACTATTATTATTATTATCATTACACTGCCTACTTCACGAACTCTGTCCCACAAATCGTCATTCACCCATAGGACGTGCAATTTGTGGAACCTCTTGCCTTCTTCTTGCTTTCCTGAACCTTACAACTTGCCATCTTTCAAATCTAAGATCAATAAACTTGATCTGATCTCTCTCTCCTCTTAGCCTTTTGCTTTCTTCTTTCTTCCTTTGTTGGGGCTTTGTATAGGTCACCATGGCCGTTCCTCAACATAACTCACTAAAAAAAAAATTTTGCAGGAAATGGACGATCATGCTTTGAAATGACGTTGGTGATGGAATTTATTTTCTATTTTACTTATTTAGACATACTATTGTATATTTGATTTATAGTGTGAACTGTAAGCCAGGCTAGCCAATTCAAACTACAAATGTATCAGAGAGGTTGTAATTGCAGTTTTAGTTGAATTTGAACGAAATGTATTCACTCACTGCTACTATGCGAACTTTGTATAACATTTTCTGCCACCGAAGATAAAACTGCGATGATTCTGATTTCGAATCGCTCCAAAAACGTTTTGATTCCTATGTAGTCTAGCTGTCGTTCAAGTTGCTGAATGCAGGCTACTGATTCGGCTAGGTTTAAATTGCATATTACTGTATATTCCGATGGTGCTGAGTTGTTAAAAAAGCCTTATTTTTACCATGAAGAGATTTAGCTTATTGCTCTGGCTGGTGGAATTGCTGACATTTCCCTGTTGGGCTGGTCATAGCAGATAGCCAAGGACTGAGTGGTTTCCTTCACATATCACATGACCAGTACCTTTCGAAGGATCGTAGCTGTTCTCAACGAGATAGGTTTTGAGTTGATGGAACGTGCTTCCCTTGCTTCTCCATCCCGTTCTCAAATGCCTTTGAGACACTATCTAGTGAACCAACAACTTCCGTAATTTCCATTATCAATATCTTATTGTTAACTCAAAGTGTTTCAGAATGCTCCCGTTTCTTAGCCATTTTTTCGTTTGTTGTCGTTCGAGTCGCCCATTGTAAGCTACGCATGAACATTCCGACGAAGCAAAGTTTCAAAAGAATATCACTATTACCATCACTTTTATTCTAGTACGGATGTCAAGCACGTTTTGCTGACAACTGATCAGCACCAATGTGGCACATTCACTAGCTTGGCACACCTGTGTGGACCAACGGCTGCAGGAGCACAAATGGCCGTCACAATTTTCCACCAAAGTCGCAAGGGAAGGTTTTGCGATTGTGCTCAAAATGAGATGGTGACAGAGACAAAAGATGCATTCAAAGGATGTCGTCGTTTTACGATGCTTGCCTGTCTTTTTCGATTTACATGATGACTCAGATCTTCTTAACACTGCCAGGTTGGTGTATTGTTTGAAATCATAATCGGTGTTTATCTTCTGGAAAAAGGCCGATTCTTTCTAATAAAGTAAGTCGTAGCGTATCATTGAATAGGAATTAGACTGACCAATCAATATTCCTTTATTGTGGGAAACCTGATTTCAAAATTTTCGGCAATCTTCTTTACGAGTGGCCATCAATTTTCATTAAAAATATGGACAGCTTTATTTTCGGGTTTCGTACATTCTCGATGAAAACTATTTATAATGAGAAAGCTGATCTGTAATAAGCGTTTGTTCCGCTCCACTGAAGAATTCCTTTCTCTCGGAAAAGGCAACCGTATAATTTTTAATAACAAAATGTTTTCCGTTCACAAAATGATAAACACGTACCGAGATTATTGCTTTATGAAATCTTTTGTAAACCAGAACATTTTAGTTGGGTATTCACTATAGTTGGATAGCAAAATATCAACAATAGATAGGCCATTATGGTAAAGAAACTTTTCAAGTCGAATCTTGTACAGAAAATGAACTTTGGGAGACCTTGTTAGAGAGGTACAATACTGAGCCACAGTAAATTGAGGTACGGTGGCTAGTGTACTTTCCTCGCCATACTTTTCCCTTCTTACAGTATCATGCCAGGTGCCTATTTACTGTTGTGTGTATCGGCAGAGGGTAAATATTGATGATAATGATTATTTCATATTCTGCATGCCCAACAATCCCTGGACAAACCCAGACCTTCTGTCGCATTAGCATTTTCTCTCATCCTTAGCTCTTCTTGTTAAAACCACTTACTTTTATTCGTTAATTTTTTTAGTCTCTTTTTTTTCAAGACCAGCCGAATACAAATTACCTGTCATTAGATAGATATATTTGTATTTGTATGTTTCGTTTACATTTATCGAAATGAAGTTTAAGAAGCATCATTATTGTCGATTACGAATGTTTATGCAGGATTTTTCTACAGTCGTATCATATTCATACTAGGGACATCAGCATGTACCGTGCATACTGTTATGACAAAGTCCTGTATCACAGTTATATAATCCAGAAATGACAGCGACATTGGCTCGACCCGGGTCCCTCAAATTTTGCTCTATCATGATAGCAATCACGAATCACTAGTCTCGGATTACTTAAACGCTGTTCAAAGACTCGCTGAGTTTCAACCCTTTGTCTATTGTCCGGTGTCCCTCCTTTGACGTGCGCGCAATCAACTTTCAAAGTCGATCATGCGGCTAAGGGCTGAAAAGGCCGCGGGCGTGGTGGACTTCTCGTACGTAATATGATCCTTGAAATTTGACGTACTCGAAGTGAGCAATTGCTTTAGAAACTTAGAGGTAACACCGAATCATTTCTGTCCACTAACAGCGACCCTTATCGAAACGAGAAGTACAAATGCCAAAATACACTGGTCTAACGTTGTTATGAAATTGAATTCACAGCGGCCCACTGATACTGCGTGATGGCTAGGCCAATGTATTTGGGTTATAACGGTACGAGTGCAAGGGAACGGTATGAAGATGTTGCAGCCAACTTGTTTGAAGTGGAAAGCGAAAGGTTTGCATGAAATCTTCCTACCAATTCGTGTCTTTATATACTTATTTATTCATCAGTTTTCGATTATTTTCGTATCAATTCGTGCGGTGCTCAGCTGCTGCAGTTTTGTTTGATTCAGAACCAGTCGCTGGACAGAAAACCACATTTATTTATGTCTACTGGTGACAGTTGTTTATAAATAATGATATCAGTACTGACTGCCTCGGCCATAAACAAATCATTGTCTATCACTGCAGATGTTGTAGCGTCGATTTCAATCGATTGACACCGACTTCTCGCCGGTTGCATCTGACGACACATATCTCCCTCTCTCGCGCGCTAAGCACCCTTGAGTTATTATCAAATTATCGTACGTTCAATTTCCGCAGTCTGAAATGACACCAGTTTCATGTGGTTTGATTGCCTACTTACATGATATACAGCCAACCACCGCAGATTTCCCATACTCGTGCCGAGCGAGCTTCAGCACAATTCAAAACCGCTTAAGACTACACCTCGTAGAGAAGAGTTATGTCGTCTCCAGCTTTATGCTATTACCAAAGTGTCCTCAACGAACCCTCTTCATCTCGTACAATCAGACAAGATGTTGCACAATCCTACACAACTCTTTCCGCATTGTGTAAATCTCCCGAACTGTTGAGAACAGGAAAGCTTTCATATAAACTTTCGAATTCACACCTTGCATGAACTCATTAATAGGCAAACGGTGCAGAATCTCTCGCCAAAGCTTCGAATTAACACAAGAAAAGACGCGTTCACTAGACTACAGCTTAGCAGAGTGGTGAATCCCATCGAGGCGGGGCAACAGAGTCCCTTAAAGTTGGAGCGAAGTCTCCTGGCGCAGTACCATCGTTTCTGTTCAGGGAAATGCGAGGTGGGGTCTCTGGGCTGACTCTAAACTGCCTGGGTGATGCTATGGACACGCAGCGGAATCAAATCAATTAAAGCAGTCGGTCGCTCTGCTGATCACCGTCCTCTTTCGCCCCCCTCTTTCGCCCCCCTCCCCCTATCGATAAGACTATCGACAGCTTGGCATTACTACCCTCTTCGCTTCGTGCTGTCATCAAAGGTCTATACTTGTGCCTAACCGTGCCATTTTTTTCGAATTGTTCACCCCAAGCCCCTTCGGTAGGATCATGCAGGAAATATCCGCGCTAGTGTGACCAACCTCCCGCAAACGCGAGGTTCGCGGCAACAAGAAACGCGCCAGTGCCCCAGTTCCGCTCTGACGCTTTCTAGAAATCGCAAATTACTTTCCACCAAATCGCAGACCCTTAAGTACAAGTAACTTTATCTTCTAGTGCGGTTTTTCAGATAAAGAATTTATCCGTATTCACAGCGACACTTTATCCTATAGCGAGGAGAAAACTGTTTGCTAACCCAAGAATTTCACCGCGTAAGCCAATTCACGGGTTGCATTTAACCGCGCGGTTATCGTAGCCAAGTGCGAATTAGTCCGATCAATGCAAAACCTGCAGTTCAGTGTTCGTTAAAGGATTTCAGGCGATGGAAACTAGCGCTTAAACGGCTGCAGATGAAGTATCAACCCGTTCAACTGTTTGCTACAAATCAATTGTTTTTTTATTAGACCAGGATCATTTCCCCCCGAATGATGTGAATTTAGAATTCACTACTGAATGTTTGACTACCCAGTCTATCAGTGTCCAGAAATCTACCTTCGGATAAACTAACTGCAAAGCATATTCGATTTCGAGCTTAGCAGAAACCAGATACAGGGATGTGAGTTCTTTCTAGGGAAGAGGATTTCTTAAATTAACTGCAAAGCATACTCAATTTCGAGCTTAGCAGAAACCAGATACAGGGCTGTGAGTTTTTTCTAGGGAAGTGGACATTATGAGGTGGTTTCCCGTTGCCTTCCTCACCAATGGTGTTTTGAATGCGACACCAAGAGGATTCGAACCCACAGCCCTGTCCGCAAGCTTAACCACGGCACAACGACGCCACTAAAACGTACCAGAGTCCTCACATCGAGTCTATTAATGTCAATATGAGCTAATCCGTGACCAAAGCATCCTAAAAATGGCAGCAAATCCAACATAAATAGACCGAAAGTATCCGTATTTAGACTGGGTTATTTTTGGACTGAATTTAGATATGAGACTGAAATCTGCACCAAGATTTATCTCTACCTGAGATTTGGCTGTCACTCATACTAAACTTGTGTCCCTGTCCTATGGTAAGCTCCAGTACCACTTGTAGTTTCAACAAAGTGGACAGCTTGCCTTCATCTTCGTTTTTGTCACAATCGCTGCATGGATTTCTCGATGGAAAGGCGCTCGAATCGTGGTACATTTTGATACAACAATGCCATCATTCAGAACTGTACAGTCTTTGGAATGGTAAGGAGTATGAACCATGTTCGCTCTCAAATTACTAGGGTAATTCCTCATTACGATAGTCTGATCGGTCCAATCTAGCTTACACAGGTGTCCGGTTAACTTTCTCGAATATTCTTGAGCGATAGGGCGAAACTAGCTGCAACCAGATAAGCTGTTTATTTTGACATGGTTCTTTCGTGAATTTTCAAATAAAACCATAAACTGAAAATGAAGATAAAATGCAGGCTGAAGGTTATTCCTTGAAAGAGGAAGGGCATTCTGCAATTAAAACGCCTATCTAATAGCTTTCCTTTCCAATATATAAATATACATACAAAGTATTGAATTCACTGCTTATGGCATTAATTCATTCGTTGTATCAATAACTTTATGTCTATGTTATTCCTATTTTCTTTGTAGTCGGAGTTTTCAAGGATTCTTTTGAATGGAAGAGATTTTTGACTATCTGGCATTTCTATTTTGCTGGTTCAGGGTTTAAGTTGCGCTGGCTCCCATTTCTCAATGCCTTACGTCCGTCCACCTAGGAGTGAATTTATGCCTGGCTTGAATCTTGGGCTAATATATAGTTAGAAAAGGAGCTGGTTGCCATAACCAACAATGCTATGGCTCAGGGGTACCTCTCTAGCAAGGTGCTCCCCAAAGCCAGGGAAGGAATCAGCCACCCTACCCTACCATGCCGTGGCTCAGGATGGTACCTCTCTAACAAGGTCATTCCCGATGCTCAAATCAAGCACAGGAATCAGGTTTTTCATAGCAAAGCTGAAGGGAAATGAAAGCATTATAATTTGCTGGAGAGTATTTCGCGTGCGGTCCTGTGCCAGCCATTGTACTGGTTTGTTTGGATGGCTCCCATAATTTAAAATGCATGCGAAATGATGCCAGTTCGCATAGTTTTCTACAGTGGTTTCACAGAGACATTTACGGTGTCTTTGAACAGCTCTAGTAACATCCTTGCATCTAAAAAATGATATCAAGGGATGTCCTCATGCGATTCCATTAATCCGTTTATCATTTTTTCCAGGGATTTTGAGCTGTTCAAGAAGCAATGTCTCACTTTTGTCAAGGTTAGGATCATTTTAGACAAATCCTTAACTAACACTGTCTTTCTTTTCATACCCGATGGCGTAAGGGTAGGGTTTCATTTTGTCATATTGAGGACGGAGCTCAAAAAGGGCCGTACCAATCCTTGTGGGTTTGCCTCGATCTGATGGACGCCCCTGATATTCCAGCTGGTGCTTGACGACGTCATTCTCTCTAATCCACCCCAGTCTACCCCCAGTCTACCCCCAGTCTAAAGAACGGTTTAGAATGAAGCAGCAGGCACCGTGGAAGACCCAAGAAAAGATGGTGGGATTGTGTCAACCTAAACATGGAGATTCTAGGGTTGACATGTGAGATAGCTCAAGACCGCGTGGTTGGGAAATCGAAACTGGCAGCAGAACGTTGAGAAGCTAGTAGAATTGATGACTGGGTTTCCGTGTATTGATATATAGCAGTGTGGTGTGCGAATCGATTCAACAGGGGGTGGGTTTGAATTCTTCGAACACCTTTGGTAGGGATGGGAACGGGGACCTTGCTCACCCGAGAATCTTACTGCTCTGGCTCCATTCTTCGCCAATCAGTCAAGCATGCTGTGAGGTTTGAAAGCCTTTTATGCCAGACGCATAGCACAAAGCCAAACATTGTATGACGACAGAGCACCTGACATTTTTATCCAGATAACTATCAGAGTATGAAATGGTATAACAGTTTGAGCACTTTTGAAAATTCCATTTGCAAAGGAATCACAATTTTCTTCTGAATCGCAAATTGTATTGTTTGAGAGGGCTTGTCTTTGTTTAATTTGAATTTGCGGAGGACGAAGAAGGGTGAATATCCGTATTTTCACAGGAAGGGAGATGTTTAATCTAATTATCATTATCCTTTACGGCCTAAATTCTTTCATGCTAATTTTGACTCGTTTGGTAGTTGCAATAGTGGTTTGAGCCTATTGTGCAGAAGAGCTTCCTGTATGAAGCCACACTATTTTTCGTTTCACCTTGTTTTCTTTCTGTCAATTCAGCACTAAATGGGCCTCCCCATGCCGTGGCTCAGGGTGTTACCTCTCTAAAAAGATGTTTTCCCCAAAACGAGAAAAGGACTTGGTCTTCCTCCCTCCCCATGCCGTGGCTCAGGGTGTTACCTCTCTAAAAAGATGTTTTCCCCAAAACGAGAAAAGGACTTGGTCTTCCTTCCTCCCCATGCCGTGGCTCAGGGTGTTACCTCTCTAAAAAGATGTTTTCCCCAAAACGAGAAAAGGACTTGGTCTTCCTCCCTCCCCATGCCGTGGCTCAGGGTGTTACCTCTCTAAAAAGATGTTTTTTCCCATTGCTCGTTTCTAGTATAGGACTCAATCATAACTGGAGCTTTGAGATAATTTTGAAAACTAGTTTTTGATCAAGAATTTTGACTCCATAGGCAGGAAATTTGAGCAAACTTCGAGTATTGATATCCGATTGGAAGAAGAGCAAAAAGGTAAAAGTCTCTTTTTTATCGGAAGGAAAATGCAGTTAACTCTGTCTAATTCGAATTCATTCGAATTCAATCGAACAAAATTCTCAGGCCCCTTGAAAATCTCCCAACAAAAATCCTCTATAATTCGAATATCTGCAATTTGAATTTTTTGTAATTCGAGCATCTTTACTATCCCCCAGAATGTTCGAATTAGACGGAGTTGAGCGTAGATGATTTTATGATGACGGGACGCAATGAGGGGAAAATAACCTGCTGAATTTTTATGCAATTCACTTCCGAAGAAATTTAACTGAAGGAGACAACTTCAGAGGAATTCTAAAGATGATATTTTTGAAGGTCCCTTTTTACCTTGCAATCTGTTGGATTCAACTCTAGGTGCCGTCTCTGAACTTTCGAGATGAAGAAACAGGAAACACACCGGTTATACTTGCTGCATCACAAAAGGATAAGAAGGTAAGAATTATCAACAAAGAATCCTCCACCAGTTCGGTTGATCTGCAAATCGCCATCACTTGAGTACATCGGCTCTTTAAAAATAGGACAACAACAAGTAAGGAATTTAGAAGGCATTATTCAACGGTAAAAGCAAGATGGTGTATTGAGTATTGATGGATACCTCGTTGGAATCGCTCCACCAGGGTGCGAGGGAGCTCTGTAGGTAAGATGTTTGTTTGATGACGGATCCTTGGTTGATGTCTTAAGCCCAGGGCCAGCTTTTCATTGATTAGAGTGAAAAGACTCGTGCATGTTCAAGTGCTATGACCGCATGGTTTGATCATATCGAGAGACAGAATCAAGATACACTCAGATGGCAAAGCTTTTAAGCGTTCTCTAGTTTATCTTAGTAATTGGTAGCGGGAAGGATCATTAAGTGTTGTAAAATCAAAAGGAAAGATCAGAACCATTTTGGGCAATCATGGCTTCTTAGTGTCGTAACACTTACCCTCGGATGCTAGGTAGTAGAATGTGTGAATGGAAATATTTTTTCGAGACAGCTGCCTGGATTCTTTTCTGATTTGCTAATGATTCATCGTGTCTCACTGGAGATATTTTCTACAGATGCTACAATTGTTGCTTGAACAAGACGTCGATTTAACACTTAGAAACAAGGAGAGGAAATCTGCTGTCCATTTAGCATGCAATGATTTGCAAATGATGATGCTGTCAGGTTAGTCATTCAAAAAGTCATTTCAAAATAATTTGCACACAGAAGCTTATCGACGGTGGGTACAAAGCTTTTTAAAAGCTCTTGAATTTGGTAATTTGGGGCTTTGGTGAGGTATTCAACACACATTGATGTTAGCTGAATATCCCAGTTTCTATTCCTCGCTCAGGCCTGTTGAAATGTACCCCTTCTCTGTCCAGCGAACAATGAGTTAGTATATGTCGTATAGCTGGGGGGTAACGTGCATTGACGAATGGAACTGGTTACCTTAATTCACAATGCCATAGCTCAGGACAGTGATTCTCTGACAAGGTTTTATCAAGTACGAGATTCAGCTATGTTTTCTTCGGCGTAATGTTGGGGTATAACGAGGGCCGGGAAAGAGTTGGCCATCTTCCGTAGCCCAGGATCGTACCGGAAGAACAAGGTGCCCCCCCCTGCGCTTGTTGTGAGTATGGGACTCAACTTTCGTTTGGTAAGCCTTTAAGTAGATAATCTGTATATTATTTTACCGTGAGCTGCATCTAATGAAGAACTGAACCGAGATATCTAAACCGACGAATCGATACGAATCCGGCCACGGAGATTGAATCGAGCAAGGGAAATTGCCATGTCGTGGCTCTGACCGTTGTCTCTCTAAAAACTTGCTCCCAGACGAATATTTGTCCCATGGAACGCAGTGATAAAATTTTTTTTTAGAAGTTACTTTGTATTCGTTTTCAGGGAAACTAAAAGCAGATTTGTATCACGCTGCTTGGCAAGGCAATGTCTCCGCTGTCAAAGAAGTACTTGTGAGTTAATTTTTCATAATTCATCCCAGCTTTTGAATTGTCAATATTACAGCGTGGTGATCAAGTCGTAGTCATAATCAAAATGACGTGAATTGACAATACAAAGTCATCATGAAATCGAATTGAACGGCGAATTCAATGAATCTCTTTGGATAAGTCAATAATTATTCGATTCAATATAGAGTTAAAAGAGCTGCGATCTTCCAAGCTACGTTTGTTTTAGATTCTCGTGTTTTTCGTTGCAGAAAAGAAAATCAAATATCAACGAACGTAATTCAGAAGGGATGACTCCTCTCTCACTCGCTACCAGAGACATTAATTTTTTTGAGAATTGTAAGTAGCGAATCGACTGAGCAGAACCTTAAGGCGAACATTTGTTTCTAAGTTCTGCTCCTATCATTATTAGTGTTAATTTCATTTATTCATACGTTTCTAAAATCGTAGCTAGAATCTGAATGATGTATACTGAAACGAAACTAAGATATCAAAACAAAGCAACACAGTTTAACAAACAGTAAAATACGTCCACATTTAGATAAGGCTAGTTTTTTTTAAAAGAAAACCAAGCAATTTCAGTGCTGTCGAAATGGTTTGGAAGATTCTCCCCTTCTGGGTTGATATTTTTGCTTTATTTTGCACGCTAAATGGCTCGTTGAAGTAGCAATCATTCGAATGATATTTTGATAAACATTGTTTCTGTCTTAGTGCCACAGATGACAGATTACGATCCACTAAAAGTTGTGAAAGTGTTGCTTGATAAAAATGCGTGAGTATTTTGATATTGTTCAACCTGCTCTAAACATCCCCTAGAGTCATGTTTATGACGCAGACGGTTCTGATTTGAAGGACTGTGGCGACGAAAGTTGAGTGGAGCCATGTTTAGAAGTGCTATGCGCATTGAAGTATATACCATTGATTGGGCCTAAGGCCCTGTTTTCATGTTACCAGATTCAAATAAAATGCTGTATTTCATACCTTATTGGCCGCCGGTTCACACAGAAACGCCTAAAATCACAGTATGATATCATTAGGTCTGCTTGATGATATCATAATGTGGTAAAGCCCCTTTTCTGTTTTCTTTAATAATCACGAAGCCCTGGAGCAAAAGCATATACGATTATTTGCATGTTCCTAAATTGATTTGTAGCGTACATACAGTGTATTTGCATTAATTTTTGTACATGTAGTTGAAGGGATGAAATATATAAAGAATTAAGAAGAAAACATAAGATATAGTGTTGGTATCAGTCAAAGAGCAAGCAATTTTGCCATCATTTTGAATGCGTTAGGCCTAGAGGCAATCGTATAGATGAGGTGGAGTGCCGCTTTCACCATCAGCTCTCAGGCGATTGATTAAACAGGTCAAATCGCCCGAGCCATGCTGCTCATTTCCTGAGTAGGCGAGGACCGTTATCGAACCCGAAACCTAAAGGTTCTTAGGCGAACGCTTAACTGCTCAAACTCCCCTTCAATAATCTAAAGTAAATTAGATAATTAGATGGCAGGAATGAAGTGAAGGTAATAGATTAACATGGAGCGAGATAGTTTAATGTGTTTGTGACTTTTTCCAGGGATATTTCTCTAGAAGACATCAATGGCAGAACCACTATGCATCACTTAGTTGAAAACATTGGGCTTACTGCTAGAGGGATCACGAGACATCTACTCGGCCGAACAAAACGATTAGGTTCGCCATGAAACTTCATCTCCTTAATTTTCGAAATCTCTTTTCAATGAACCACATGACTGCACCTTACCTTGGTCCGAGTGCGCTTCATTGGGTGTCTTGATTGAGAGGCGTAAATCGTGCCTTTTCTTCGTGTTAACGAGATCATATCTTGGTGAGAAAATATACAAGATATCTCATATGAGAGGTTAGCATCCCAAAGGAATCACACAACCGAGACTGCTTGGTTAGGTTAGATTCTAACGAAACTTAATTACTTTGTCGTTTGTGATTTCTCTTCAAATTGATGTGTTTTTGTTTTCTACCACGAAAGATCTTCAACGTTTCGACGTCCCTCCGTATTGCTTAAGAACTAACAACCTCGTTTCCCTCAAGTATGAGAAAATTTCGCAATTTTTGATGATCATCTTTGCTTATTCTACGGACTTTAATTGATTGAGTGGTTTTACAGATGCTGTTGATTCACGAGAGATGACGCCGTTGCACACAGCTGCAAAGCTAGGCGATTTGAAGATTGTCGAAATGCTCCTGCGGAGCGGCGCGTGTGTTTCAAGTAGATCGTCAGATGGTAGAACTCCACTTCACTTTTCGGTAAGATCATGAAATGCATAGATTAGAATGCATGAAGGGGGCGAGTTGCGGGGCGCGAATCGCGGGGCGCCACCGTCAAACAGGCGTGTTGATATTTACAGGACAGAGCCGCCTACTCCTTTCTGCGTCAGTTGCCATTAGTTTGGATGTTTTCAATATCAGCATTCTTTGTAATTATGGTTCATTCCAGGACTCGCCTTTATCGCCCCCTTATCTCATAAGACTGTTAAGTGATTCTCCGCAAACACTGTTTTCCACAATCGCGTTTGATTGGCAAAAGCATCCGTCTTTTAAGGGTAATCTTCATTCGTTATTAAATTCTGCGTGTATGGATCTGTGCGGCTAAGCTTTTGTGGTGGAATTCATAAAGCCAGCGATAATTGCCTCATTTCTGTGTCTGGCGTTTGAACCTAGCTAGATATAAATCTGCTTTATTGTCGTACTTTCTCGAGATGGGCCTTGTGGTTAAGCTGTGAACATTTCGTATGCATAGAATTCTAGCCCAGGGTCATAAGGTTTTGAATGAGTGCGTTTTGTGTGCATGCATTTTCGGCCTAAGGTCACTAAGCTTTCGAGGGATGGATGGTACTTTATGATTTGACACAGTGGGAAAGCGGATTTCTTGATGCATGCTAAGCATTCTTGAACGTCATCGTAATCCCAGCGATGCTGATGAGACCGTTTACTTTAAAGCAACTAGTTAACAGTATGAACGTGGGAGGAACCATTTCTCTTACCTGATATCTCACCTTGCCATGCCTGGAGTTACAGAGAACTGGTGACTCTCCTTACTCTAAGTGAAAGTTTAGCTGAAGATGGATTCGAGCCACTGACCACAAGATCAATGCCAAAGAATCTTACCACTGAGCCATTCTGACAACCTGACTTCGGGTTTCGTCTAAACTTCTCGAATTTCCTCTTTTTTAGCAAAATTTATCAAGAATTTATACCTTTCTCATCATCGTTTTGTTCAATAAATTAAATACTAAGCTTGTTGTTTAGGTTATTAATGGTAAAGAAAAGGTTTCTCGACTTCTTATGAAATGGAGTGCAGACCGAGATGCTGCTGACGACAAGGGTAAATTCTCTAGCCAATTTTCTTTTGACGTGATCACAAACTCTTTAAGAAAAGATATAGGCGCACACTTCAAACATCTTATTTCAACATCCAGTTTATTAGTAGGATATATTGGTCAAAGATTTGTGAGCAACATTCTTTATATATTATTCTTAAGAATTTCTCTCTTTATTCGACGTTTCACAGTATCGGTTACCTTCGTTTCTCTTTCTTTTTGCATTGATGTTTTATGTCGTGGATGAATTATTTTACAAGTTCTGTTTCCATATTTTAGGCTTCACGCCTTTGGACATTGCTCATTCACAAAAGAACAAAAGTCTTCTAGAAGGTAGGACAGAGTAACATGCTAAATGATTCCATGCTATTGAACAAACACGTCTTTGAAAGTGCGCTGCAAAATTGCTCTGATAGAAAACTGGGACTTTATCTTTATCCTCATTAATGAAATAGCTATTATTGTTATTACCATCAAAATAACAATTAAAGTAGAAGTTAGCATATCGATAATGGTTGCTCACCACCAGAAGCGCAACTCGTTCACACCCTTTCCAAGTTTCGCTGCCTAACCACCAGAAGCTCAACTCATTCACACCCTTTCCAAATTTCACTGCCTAATCCACAAACTCTATCCCACAATTCATCATTCACCCCCAAGGACTTGCAATTTATGGAACGTCTTGCCTTCTTCTTGCTTTCCTGAATCTTAAAGCTTGCCATCTTTCAAATCTAAGATCAATAAACTTGATCTGATCTCTCTCTCCTCTCAGCCATTCGCCTTCTTCTTTCTTCCTTTGTTGGGGCCTTGTATAGGCCACCATGGCCTTTCCCCAGCATAACTCACTAAAAATAATAAAAACGCCTGCCCTGTTTAAATAATAGTAGTAATAATGATGATTCATATCACGAATTGTTAGCGGAACAAGCAAAGAGCTCATTTAAATGAAAATATTGATACATTTTTTCCTTTTAATTTCTTCTCCTCTAAATTTTGATGGAAATCGTAAATTTAGTTATTATTAATTAGGTGACTATTTTTAATAGTGTGAAATAGACTTACATTTAATTTTTCTGTTTCATTTTTAGATAGATTAAGAGCCACGCCTTTTAGTCGATATGGTCATTATGTTATCATTGTTAAACAACGAATTAAATGATTGTTACAAAATTTACAATGAAAAGATGAAGTTTGAAAAAATATATATTATTATTACTGTTGTTGTTTTGATAATAATCTTTATTTTTTCTGACCTTCAACCATAGTTCTACTTCAGACGGCTACGGAGGACAGTGCTAGCAGCGAAGATGAGGATATTTCTCCGGCATCTGCGAAAGAGACGCCAAGAGCCCCTTCAGGTTCTGTGCAGCCGTCTGAGGTGAGGAAATAATGATAAACAAATCTACAAATGAAGAATTAAGCAATATATGAAGAAATGAGTGAGGAAATTATTGAAGAATGAATGAACAAATGAATGAACAAATGATTGAAGAATGAATGAACAAATGAATGACGAAATGAATGAAGGAATGAATGAACAAATGAATGACGAAATGAATGAAGATATGAATGAAGAAATTAATGAAGGATAAGTGAATTAAGGAAGAACAGATTCAGAAATAGATTCATGAGGTGAAGAAATGATTGAGTGAATGAATGAATGAATGAATGAATGAATTAACGAAACAATGGATGGATGAATTTATTAACTAAGATTGAATGCAGGAATAAACTCACGAATGAATGAAGATACGAGTGAATGAATGGAGTGATTGTGAAGGGTTTTATAAAGGAATGAATTATTTAACTGTTGAGCTATAAATTGAAAGAAAAAATGTAAGTTTGTATGAATGAATACATAAAGAATCAAGAATTTATGATTTATGCTGTTGGTTAATCATTACGCTGCATCTTGATTTCTGCTTTCCATAAGACGACACTAACAAGAAAGAAACTCCCATCGCTAAGGCTTTCTCTGAAGCAAAGACAGGCCACGGAACAACACCAAAAGATGTAAGTCTGCCAATCAGCCTTTTACTTGCATCATAAAAACCAAAATGCGTATATAGTTGTAATGGATGTCTGTTTCAACAAAGGAATCAGGTGAGGCACTCAAACCTAAAGCTATGTATTACTCATACATGACCGACCACATGAGAATTCCTTACTCTGATTCGCCCGACACCCATTTTGAAACTGACGTCTGGTTAATTGTTAAATGCCACAGGGTTGTTATGCAGTTCTATGCTCCCCGTGACACCTTTCTATTCTGTGTTGTAATTCCTTTAAGAGGATATAAACAAATAAAAAAACAAATGAAACTGTATCGTCATGAAGATTTATGGAGATCTGAATTAATACCTTTCGTATCCATTTCTCATGTTAGTACATTTATTTTTAGGCCACCAAATGAAGGCAAAGTGGCGGTAGAATCAACGCACGGATTTAAGCTTCCGAATTTGGAATTCCATGCCATGCCATCCATGTATTCCCCTGTCGTATCTTCAAGCAGAGCGAAGAGTGCCAAGAAGAGTAGTTCCCTTCCAAATTCATTCAAATTCGGTGAGTACTTTGAAGAGGCCTGTTACGTCATAATTTTGCGTCACAATATCCGTGTTCTTCAGATTCGTCCGTTTAGAATGACAGAAAGCCAGCAGCTCTCCTCACTCTAAGTGAAAGTCAAGCCGAGTTCTGAAGCAGAGCTGCAGATCAATTGGTCTGAAATCAAGCGTTATTGCCACCAAGCCATCTTAACTCTTTAGTAAGGTACTTGGCTATGGTTCTACGGGAATCTCAAACTGCCACGAACTTTATCCCACAAATCATAATTCATCCCTAGAACATGCCATTTATGGAGTGTCTTGCCTTCCTCTTGGTCTCCTGAATCTTACAGCTTGTCATCTTTCAAATCTAAGATCAATAAACTTGATCTGATCGCCATTTGCTTTCTTCTTTCTTCCTTTATTGGGGCTTTGTATATGCTATCATGGCCTTCCCCCAACATAATTCACTAAAAAAGATGTGCAGATGATGCGTGCAAGAACACAATGGCCATCCCACTTTGTAGGAGAAGCCTGCAGAAGGAGAAAGAGAAGAAGAAGGAGATGGAGAAGGAGAAGAAGATCCTTGATAATTTGATTTTTATTGATCCTGATTAGGAAGTTTTTTACTAATCGAGGGTTATCATTGGTTTTCTATCAATCAGTGATTATTGATTCTACATTATCAGCTACTGATGAATCTTGATAATCAGTTACTGTTCAGATCGCTTGCTGCTGATCAACACCTATCAACTTCAATTGTTGATCCATGATTGTTGAATACTGATTTGGTTTATTTCTATTTGTAGAAAGCACCAATGAATCACATATCGAGGGAGAGACTTCACTTGGAGCCAGTATCAAACCCAGTCTTTCTGAAATCTCGACGTCTCAGTTTGATAATTTACTTAAAAAATCTCCAGTAGATACAGGCTTGAACATGTTAACCACAACTCAACCAGTGAGCAGTACAAGAAGGGAATTCAAATCGAATTTGAGCGCCCGCGGAAATGATGGCCACTCAACGCTAAGCAGTTCCGACGGTGAGACTTCAAGTTCGTTTGTCAAACAAGAACAATTCCTGCAATCCAATCACGCGACTCAAGTATCAGCAATGAATGATTGTGGCACTACCGGAAAGAAGGTTAGATCCAACCATCACGCTATCGAATCTATTGTATTACGTTGCATTACATATTCCTTTACGGTTTTGTGCTGTGCTGTTTTTTACTGCATCGCGTCCCTGTGTATCATACCTTGTGTTGAATTCTAATGTCTTGTATGACATCATGTCACTTCATTGTCTTGTGTCGCATCATCTCATTTAATTGTCTTGTATCATTCTATTGCATCGTATTTTTTACGCATCATGTCACATTTTTGCATTGTATGACTAATTACAATCAATACTTAAATAAACTGCATCGTTAACTATCATCCTTTTAATAGTCATCATTATTATACTGAATTGCTTTTATTGATTCATATTGCTCATCTCGCCAGACTTTTCCTCTCTTATTCTCATTTTCTTAAACCAAAATCATGCTTAGTTTTCATCTACTCATAGTTTTTTCCTCTATGTTTTTCCAGAAATTTGGTCATACCGATGAAATCCGCACCATCGGGACCGAGAATGACTCACAAATGATAAGCAGAAATTTCGAGGAAAGAAGTGGAGCCGAAGAAAGGAGAGACCCGTCTGCTGTTTTAGCTGTAAAGGCAGCAGTACGAAGACAGGCGAATTCGTTTGAGGCGAGAAAACTATCGGCTAAAGGGCCCGGTGTAAGAGCCCTGAAAAGTGGAAGGAAGGAGGCAAGGCTTGCCCCAGATTTCAAAGAAGATCTTAATGAATCAAGGGAGCTTTTAGACCCAAGTAGTGGTAAGTTCATTATTGTTTTGCTCTAGTGCAGGCGTGGGCAAACGTCTCAGCAGAATGGCCGCAGTCGCAATTTTTTAGTTTTAAAGGGCCGCACACTATGTTGCCAAGGTTGCTTTAAAATTAGATTGTCACGCAATAAAAATGAAAAATATGCTTAAATCTTTTGAAAACATAATCCATCCTCAGTATGGTAACGGTTTGCATGTTTAGAAATGCGTTTAAACTGTATCAAGCGATTAGAAAACGAGAATAACGGGAGAGTTGTTTTGCTTGATACAAGTTCCTGGTGGGCCACAAAAAAGTACTCGGCGAGCCGCATGTGGCCCGCGGGCCGTAGTTTGCCCACCCCTCGTATATACTGTGTGAAGGCCACAACGAAGAGATAGCTAACAAGTTATCACTATTGAAGAAGAACCAAAATGAGGTAAAAGTAAGTCAACAACCTAGCACTATTGAAGCTAACTGAGAGAAGGGAAGGAAGAGTGAGACAGAGAACCAACATGCGAATGGATGATTTACGGATGGGCACCGCTACGCGAGTCAAAACATCGCTGAAAGACAGAGAAGGTTAAGAGAAAAAGCACTCGGGGAGGCGTAGCTAGAGAGACCACTCTAGAACAAAGCAATTTCGAAGCAGGTTTCGAAGCAGGTTTCGAAGCAGGTTTCGAAGTGTATTTGTAACTGTTTTTCGAAGTGTTCTATCGAACACCCGAAGGAAGATCTTACGACTCCAAAGAGTCATGAGTATATTATAGCTTCCTGTTTTTCCTCTCGATTCTACGATGCCTCGTGATTTCTGGAATTGCCGAGAGCTGGCAGCTTTCCTCATTCCAAATGAAAGTTCTGCTCGAATCGGGGGGCTTACAATTGATCACAGGTTCAGCAATCAAGTCTCTTATCACTAAGGTATCCTCGATAATTATCGCTGACGCTACTTTGCTGCTTCATCTTACTGGCATTTTGCTTGCATTTTAGCCGACACTAAGGAGAGTTCTTTGACAGATGCATCCCTCCCAGCTTTGCAGACAATAGTCCTTGAGCTTCAGGATTCGCCACTCGGAAACGTCGAAAGCAGATGCTCTAGCTCCATAAGAAGAACTCGTCAGTCTCTGATAACACCGTGTGGTCTATCATCAGTCTCGAATGCAAGTTCATTTAGCTCAACATCGGTATCGCCATCACTTGAGCATTCGAAGCAGCCGGAGAGAGATGCTTCAAAAAGCCCTGGAAGTAGTGTCCCACTTGGAACGGAGAGAGATGACGAGAACGAGTGCTCAATTCGTGCCAATTTAGAACTTGTCTGCGATAAGCTGATGCAACTGGATAACAGTAAGAGGAGTTCTGTCGACCTAGATACATTTCAGACAACAGGGATTAATTCATCTGTTGATTTGGATCGTTGCGAAAGTAAGATGGATTGTCGTTCGCCAAAGATTGAGACGACGTCTTTTGGTAGTACTGATCTGAGAGATTTGAAGCACGTGCGGCCCAGTTCCTCTTTGAGACTTGTGCCACCACTGGCGACGAAGTCAACGAACAACAGCACGAAAAAGTCTAATAGAGTGGATACCTTGAGCGTCGATGGGAAAAATCTAGTGCGAAAGGCGACGCAGCAAGCGAACCAGCAAATTGAAGATGGAAATAGGCCTGTCGAAGCGAACTTAATCCACGTGTCTTTACCTAATATCAAACTCAGTGTACTAAAACGCTCGCTGCCAAAGCAGCTTACCGACGAGAACCAAAAAAATTTGTCAAAATGCAAAGGGAAACCTCTAGGAAGGAATAATACTGCCGGGAAGAGACCAGACAAAGGCACGTGCGAGGAATCCGAGTTCACGTCAGATTCGAAGTGGATCGATTTCAATGAAAAAGACATTCCCAGTATTTCTTTGCATCGTTGCACTTCTATAGACTTGAATTCGCGGAACGATTCTGGGTGGGAAGACAGAAGCTCTCAAACGCCGCAGGAGTGCTCCGACTTACCAGTTAGATGCTCGGAGAGTCCTCAACCCTCGAGTAGCAATTGTAGTCGGAAAAACTCCAAGGAACATTTACAAGCACTGGATACGGCCGAAGCGATAATAACCAGGCAGCTACTGCCACAGTTGTCGGTCGTTCAAGAGTTGCCGTACGAGAGTGGAGTTGACATAAGTAACAACAAAAGCGTCGGCTCGTCGCCGGCCGGTTCGTCGTTAGATTCTTCGTTGAATTTGTCGGTCACGTTAGACATCGGCGACTCCACGGTTTCGGACGAGGCGGAAACGAACGTTAACGAAAAAAACAAAAGCTCCGACTACGATCTGGAGAAGAAGTACGGACCTTGCGAAAATATTGACGTGTGCATCGACCAGTTGCACAGGACGCCTGCGAGTGCGAACAACGTTGACTATTTCAAGGAAATGACGGAAATCGCTTTCGCCCCCGGCGTTAACAGTGCTATAAGCAACGTTCCTAGTCAGCTGATATCCAGACGCAATTCGTTAGTGCGGAGCAGCATTTGCACGCAGACGTCAATAGAGGAATCTGACTGCTGCGAAGAAGAACTTCATGGCTGGCTGAAAGGGGCTGCCATCGATAAGGGCGCGTACGGCACCGTTTATCTTGGTATGACAAATAGTGGGAAACTGGTGGCTGTAAAGGAGGTCGAGCTCAATCGAAACAACGAAGAAGAGGCTGAAGTGGTAAGTAGCCTTAGTTGATCAGTCATATGCAGTTCAGTGTTTTTCTTGGTACAGTATTCGGTGATTGTCAGGGTCTTATCTGATTGTATCGTATCTGACATCCGCCCTTGGCTAAGGGCCGTACTGCATTAATCGTATGCAGTTGCAGTGGTTCTCATGCCAACCAATGCCAAACAGAGTAAAAAGGAGACTAATGTTTACTTGATCTGTTGCTTTTAGGAATATAGGAAGCTACAGCAAGAGATTGAAATGCTCAAATCTTTAACACATCGCTACATCGTTAAGTGAGTGAACATTCATTTTTATTCTTCTTTGACTTATTTCGACATGCAGATTCTTAATCATCATGGTTTAAGAGAGAGTCAAAGAGCTATCATTTTATCGATCGGTAGATGAATCAATTCATTGATTGATTGAACGAGGGACTGATTGACTGAGTGATTGATTCATTAATCGATTGATAGTTTACTGCTTAGTTAATTGACTGATGGATGGATTGAATGATTTTATGATGATAATCTGTTGAGATTTTTTCACTCTCTTCGTCACTTATTTGTCTTTTTATTTCAGCATTCATTCATTTATACATTCATTCATTCAATAATTTGTATCATTCATTTTCAGATTTATCGGAACAATCATGCAGGAAAACGTCATTGATATCTTCATGGAATACATTCCTGGTGGATCACTTGCCCTCACCTTAAAACGGTTCGTATCATTGCATTTTTTTAAGCTTGCTCGCTTGATCCGGTGATTGATCGACTCATTTCTGGCTTATCTATTTAATTTTGGCGTGAGTGACTGTTTGATGAGATGCTTGCTTGGTTCATTGACTGTTTGATCGGCCAAATCAATAATTGATTCATGAAGTGATTAAGTGATCTATAAGTGGATTCATTAAAATGCTGCACATCATACTTGATTCTGGCCTCAGTTCACACGCTGAACTAATTCATGACGGCACTGCTGGCCAGTCCTGCATTCATTCAGCATTTTTTCTTTGGTTTTCCTCTGCTGGCTTGTTTGACTGATTGAAGGATTGATTGAATTAATGACTGATTGGTTGATTAATTGATTGAATTATTGATTGATTAAATTATTGATTGAATGATTGATTGAATGGTTTTTTGGTTGAATGATTGATTGAATGAATGATTGATTGGCTGATTAATTGATTGAATGATTGAATGATTGATTGGTTGGTTGGTTGGTTGATTATTTGATTGAATGATTGATTGAATAATTGATTGGTTGATTAATTGATTGATTGTTAGATTAGCAAGTTAATTATGAAAGGACCATTGCTCGATCTATAGTTTAGCGCAGAAGTCACTCGGATAATTTAAGCAATGAGCCAATCACTGAATCAGTCAATAAATCAATCAATCAATCATCGAATCAATCAATCAAGTAGTCTGGTTATCGAACCCTGTGCAATGCTCAACCATGAAACAGCCAACTTCATTCAATGCCTTTTTCAAAATCAACTGTTATTTGATTATTTGATTGCAACGACTGTGATTCTTCTCACGTCTAGATTTGGAAACCTGTCTGAGAAAGTATTCCGTCGCTTTACTCGTCAGATGATTTCAGCAGTCGTTTACATACACGACAAGGGAATAGTACACAGAGACATCAAAGGTGCTAACATCATGTTAACCTCTGGCGGAGTGGTCAAGCTGATCGATTTCGGATGTGCAAAGCAATTGGTAAGTTCCCCTTCAAATTGTTTCCTTCAAGGTTTGACCAAATCTATGGAAGCCCCTGTAAAAATTAGAAGCGTTGAAGCAAGATGCTGATGTGTCTTTTAGTGAACGTTAATCGGTTCATCGGGTGACCAATCAGACCAACCATTACTCACTGAAACACACTAGCACCTTGAAGCAATTTTTGTACAATTTTTCATTTCTTAATAAACATTTTGTGTTATCTCAACAGACGTACAGTTTAGGCTCAAATACGGGCCAGCTAAAGTCATGCCAAGGCACACCATATTGGATGGCGCCTGAGGTCATCAGAGGAATTGCTTATGGCTTGGAATCAGATATCTGGTACGTTCTCTATCGTCACACATCTATCATCTAGTATTAACACATTGATACTGTGTTTGTAGAGGTCCTTGTGGCATTGATGTTTCCTTCTCAAATCAAGTCTCTCGCTTTCTATACCTTACTTTTTGGTAGATTTAACGACTTAAATTGATCTTATTTGATTTAATTCTATCTTAATTTGAAGGAGTGTTGGCTGCACAGTTTTTGAAATGGCAACGGGGAAGCCGCCGTGGTAAGACGATTTTACTACCACAGTTCGTAAAGCCAATTTCTGAAACACAGCTTGTTTGTCCATATTTCTGATCGCGACGTTAGTTTGTGCATTTGAATAACAAGCTAGCAACTAATATAGGATAACGGAGCTATCCAACTGAGATTGTTTCTAAAATTGAGAATAATACGTCAATCTTTCACCCTAGGACCGGTTGCAAATTTGCAGCTATGTATGCCATTGCCACAAACGAATCACCAATACCCAAGCTACCGATCCAGTTTTCTCAAGATGCAAGAAATTTTGTCGCAAGTTGCTTGATAAGGTAATGGGGCTAAGTCTGCATCGTTTACTAGCATTCGCTCGGTTGTTTAATGGCAGTTGAAACGTGGTTGGTTTTACTGGGAGATGTTCTATGTAGGATTTACCGATCAGTTGGTAAGAGCAAGAAGCGATGATAAGATTAAATGGCTGGCTGTCTGACTGTCTGACTGGCTGCCTGACTCATTGACTGGCTGCCTGACTCATTAACTGGCTGCCTGACTCATTGACTGACTGACTGACTCATTGACTGGCTGCCTGACTGGCTGTCTGACTCATTGACTGACCGACTGACTGGCTGACTGGCTGCCTGACTGACTAACTGACTAACTGACTGACTGGCTGCCTGACTGACTGACTCACTCACTCACTGACTCACTCACTCACTGACTCACTGACTCACTGACTCACTGACTCACTCACTCACTCACTCACTGACTCACTCACTCACTCACTCACTGACTCGCTGAACGTAGGTAAATTATTAGTTTATTTTTCGAATAGTTCATTCATACATCCATTCATTCAGTCATTCGTACATTAATTTGTTTGTTCACTGATTAGCCTATAGATTGATTGATTCATTGATGGCTTGATAGGTTATGATTAATTGATCGATCGATTATTTCATTGATTTATATTTGATTGATTGATTAATTGTTGATTAATTGATTGATTGATTTTTGTATAATTGATTCATTGATATATGATTGATTGATTGATAGAGTGATCGATTGATTGATGTGTCGTTTCTGTTTTTCAGAGATCAATCGCAAAGAGCAACTGCAAAGCAATTAATGAAGCATCGTTTCATGAAATATAAAAGTTTCAGCAGAGCAAAGAAAATCACGAACTGCCATTAAAGATTGGAAATTATAGTTTAATATAATGATTGTGTATCATGAATTTTCATGCATTTGTTCTGGGTCGAAATCAGCTCAATTGAGCTTCCATATGATGGACTCCATTGAGACTCATCTTAATATCACTGTATGTAGTAGAATATCTAGGTCTGTGCCTAGATCTATGTTGTAGACAGAGTGCAAAGTAGAAGCCATGGAAATTTAGGGCAATGATTTTTATCTTTTTTTAGATGTGTCTTTTTAAAGAGGGGTCCATTTTATAGAGGTGTCCTTTTTATAGAGATATGCGTGCTATGTAGGTGTCCTGTCTTTCAAGTTTCCCTTTTTATAGAGTTAATGTTCCATATACGCATCCAGTCTATTTTGCATCCCTTTTTGAAAGAGTTGTCTGTTTGGATATGCCTGTTAGTTACAGATATGTCATTTACTGTTATTTTCTTTTGCTCATTGAGAGGACAGTTTAGCATGCATTTTATGTAGCTCATGTTTCATATGTTCTCATCGACAGAGCTGTCCTCTAGCTTTTCTAACAAACGAGTGCAAATTAGTCTCCTTCCTCTTCCGTTTGGCAGGTGTATCGCTGACACCTTAATGTGTATTTGTAATTTTCATGACAGAGAAAGTCGTTGTACTATTTTATAAGTATGTTAGACGTTGTTTTATAAATGATTATCAGAGATAATGGTATTAGACGGCGAAAAGCTGCTGAATTGAATTCAAAGAGATGTTTTAGGAGTATTACCTCTTGTCCGAATCTTGGAGATGTTTTACGCAAGCTCGACGTGAATGTTGTAAATGCAAGGTTAGGCACCAACTTAAGCTTTTTTGTTTGACACTTGCATTTGCGCCAGGCTTGAAGCTTACTGTAAATTTAAGGATTAGTAATCGGTATTAATCTTGCGTTTTGCTCGTAATATCACAATACCAGTGATCTTATCCGATATTGACGTAATAAACCCAACGCCAAACTTGTCAGGAGAACTTCAACGCAGTTACATCGTTGCTAAAGGAGCCTTGAAAATTATTGAAAGGCTTTGAAAGTCTGCACGGAATCATTGGTTCTTATTCCGAAGCTATTGCTAAATCATCAATTAAGCTTAATGATCATTTCAATAAGCAAAGCATTTAGTCAAAACTCAGCCCTCCGTACTCTCGTGCTCCTTGATAGGCCCTGGCTAATGAGGGTCGTTTGAGAATCACGCTGTTCACTATAGCCGTCAGATTACACCTTCAATGTTGTAATCCATCACTCTTTTTGTTCCCCTCCCCAATCGAACAGAAATCAAGGAAAATTAAAGCCCCTACTCGATAAGAAATTCTGGTGTTCCGTTGCACGAGACATGCCGCCCTTTGCAAGAGCAGTGTGGGGTAGGGGGCAAGTCCCTTCCTATCCACACTTTTCCTCCAAATTCATGCTCGGTCCCACTTTTTCTGCCAGATAAACAGTGAGACGACATCTGAATTGATTCATAGGCGTGTGTCCCACCCCATAACCTTCCGCGTAGTTGGTCTCCCACGCAATTAACCAACCTTGCTTAATGGTTAATCGTCCAATTGAGCCGAGGCTTCGATGATGTTTCCAAAACCTGAGAAGAATCTACCAGTCATTAACCGGGTAACTTTGAGATATCCTATCGCAATACGAATCTTCTCAATATTCGTCGTCCCGATTCAGTTTTAAGCACCAGATTTAGTGGTAGGAAACAGCTCTCGTTCTTAAATCCAAAAACCAGTCATTTTTGGCTGACATGGTTTTTCTTCCATTTTTCATTGTATGTCATCCACGATTGTAATAAATACAAACTTTCTAAAAAAGTGCTCAACTCCCTTCACTGTAGATAATCGATAGCATTTTTATCATATGAAAGCCGGATAAACATCTTTATTCACGAGCTTTAAGATATTTTACCATAGATTCTTATCTCGTTGCAAATTTTTAGACATGGAACTTTATACAATATATATACTATGTAAATAAGTCAAATGATCAGCGTACTTTCTTTTTATCCCTGTTTTACACGTCAGTCATGAATCTACCGTATGATTTTATAATCTATATCGAATCGTTGGGGCAATTAGTTATATCCAGGGCCATCGAGAGCCAGCTCAGGTCCTCGTGTGTTTTGTAGGATCAGCCCCAAGGGGCTGGGTTTGCAGTGCATTATGAATGCTCGGTCACAGCATTGTATATATTTGCTATAATTGATCAACATTTAATGTAGATATCTGTTTTACCATGATAGCCAATTTATATTGACTGGAATTTCAAAAGTCCCTTTCCAGCCGCAGGTCATTGAAATTTTACCCCCTTACCCCGTGCTCTAGACACCCCTGGTTATACCCATCCATTGTTCATGCTGGTGACCTCCATATCTGAATATAAGTCACAGGATTTTGTATGCTCTTTCAGGTTTCGGAAACCTGCGACTTCGTTCACTGGGTAGACTCGCTCAGCATCCTCTCCTGGAACCTGCAGTCGCATACGAACGAGGGAACAAATGAATGAATGAGCGAGCAAATGAACGAACGAATGAACGAACGAGCGAACGAACGAAGTGTCAGAAGAAAATATTTTCAGTACAGCACAGTTGTGCTTCTGCTCTTAAGTAAAACTGATGCAGCTAAATTAGAGCTATAAAACTTTTTATCATAACTATAATTTTTGTTGATTACTATTGTTATTATCGACGATCGTTATTAACTAATATTTACTTAATTATATGACTTCTTTTTTCTTTTCCATATTCTTAATGTTGTTAGTTGCAATTTGTATTTGTATATCTCATTTATATATCAAAACGAAGTTTTAAGATTATAATTCTCTTTATTCACACTAAACTTATGACATTTGAATTAAGGTTCACGATCATATAGGTGTAAGTGCCTGACTTTGCACTAATCGATGTATCCGATTTAAAAGTCTGACGAAGCCATGTCCCTTTCATTTGTGCCATACTTAAGTATTCAGTCTATTAGCTCATATGAGGATGAAATCATAATTTGACCAAGACTAAAAGACAAACATTGCGTCACAATTCTAATTGAAAACAGTTGTACGAAACAGGGATGAGTGGGTTAAGTTTTGTGATACAGTCATGCATTCTCCAATTGGCGGAGAAACGACACGTGGCAAAGCGTGAAGCCTTCCTTGTTTACTGTTGACGATGACTCCAGCCAGAGTCGAAAATTCCAGGTAGAATCAAAAGTCAAGTCTAAACTCTTTGCTACTAAGCTTTATCGCCTTCTAAATCCACGCTGTTTCTCAAAGACGTCCTTTAATTGCCATTTGTATTTTCCTGTGGAATTGAATATTCAAACAGTAGCTTTTTGTGCACCAAAATACTTAGGCTAAATAGGTAGATCCCAAGATCTATCACGACAAGAAGTGAATCAGAAAACTTTGATAGATTCGCGCTCTTTCAAGTGCATCTTGGAGATCTCTCCATCTATTACAGATACTTTAACGGACATTGTTCTCAGGCAATCAGGGATATTATTCCAGTTCCTCTGAGGCGTGTCAGGACCACCAGAAGCTCAACTCATTGACACCCTTTCCAAGTTTCACTGCCTAATCCACGAACTCTATCTCACAAATCATCATTCATCCCAAGAACATGCAACTTATGGAACGTCTTGCCTTCTTCTTGCTTCCCTGAGTCCTACAACCTGCCATCTTTCAAATCTAAGATAAATAAACTTGATCTTATCTCTCTATCCTCTTAGCTGCTCGCTTTCTTCTTTCTTCCTTTGTTGGGGCTTTGTATAGGTCACCATGGCCTTTCCTCAACATAACCCACTAAAAAAAAAAAAAAATCTAGTACGATGTTGAATACGTATTGAACTTTGAACATCTGGCCACATTTGCGTAACGCCCGACGTGGCAGAACAATCTTGCCAATTGTCCCTAAAAGAATGGGAATTTCCAAATGCAATTTACGCATTAATTATTTCATGCTCATTTGTCTTTCCTTTGATATATCAAGAAGCATTTGTCCTTGAGTAATCACCTCCCCTCCCTCCCTCCCTCCCTCCCTCCCTCCAAAGACGCCCCCCAGATGTTTTCGATTGGATTACAAGCATGCGCAGTCTGTACAAAAATTATCTGAAAAAAACATTGAGGAAACGTGACCCAAAAATTGGAAAGAAATTTCGACGAACGACTTTTTGGGATCATTTTTAAGCAGTTGCAAGGCTGTTGGAATGCTCTTGGAAGATGTGGGTAAAGCCAGAAGAAGTTCTGCTTGCGAACGCTTTCTGGTAAGTCTTGAAAGTTGATAAGCAAGTCTTGTGACTGTGGTGCTTTGAATTTAGGCCAACAATTTTTAGGGTGAATGTGTCAACAAAAGGCTGGAATTGGTTAAGTTTTGTATCAATTGAGAAATGCTTCAAATTCCGCTTGGCTTCTTTCAGAGTTCTTGCAATACTCTGTCAAATATTGATGTTTAGGAATATTTGGCAGACATTATTATGCTATTGATATTTTTGATATCCTAATGTTTTACCTATTCTTTCATATTGTTTTTTTACTGCTTCGATTATGTCTGCAAACTGTTTGCGAACCAATGGTTGCTTAGGCAGATTTCATCTAGAGACAAGAATTTTGATTTCTTTAATGGACGATTTAGTTTAAGTCAGAATCTTCATAAATAGTAAAATGGAAGCTCACATCAGTATTTGTTTTTTATTAATTTTTCATCGCTTTTTATTAAGCGCGGACAAGTGGTTTATTGAAATCCCATTTTAGAGAAATTCCATTCTCTGTAATAGCAGGTTTGTGGATGGCAATGTATGTTGTCACATTGAAAGGAAGACATATATTAGGCTTTGGCCGCTGTGTGACACCTGGCTGCTGTAATTTGTTCCTTCTAAAGTGACTGCTCTCTTCTTTCTTTATAGCAGGGGTCTCAAACTCAATTTAGCTGGGGGCCGCTGGAGGCAGAGTCTGGGTGAGGCTCGGCCGCATAATGTTTTCCGCAAGAAAGGCTCTGATAAAAGCATCCCAATGCTATTGAATATCTTCATTTTTATTCTAAAACGCGGGCCAAGCATTCTCATCCTGCAGACCCAAGTTGGTCCACGGGCCATGAGTTTGAGACCCCTGCCTTATAGCCATCTAACAACTTGTATCCAAATTATTTCAAGAATCTTGTGAAGGTGTCTTCAAACTCTCATCCTTTTCGTTTTCGGCTGCTGGCAGATCTTTAATTGTAGACTCTTTGCATGCTTTGGAAATTGATTGGGTTCTCCTTCTTTTGACAGCCTGCTTAATCTTCAAATTTTTCCTTCACACACTTGGTTTTTCATGACATTTGGTCAGTAAATGCTCTTCTGCTTATCGTCATTATAATTTTTATATTATTATCTTTAGGCCAGTACATTGTCACGCTCTTATTACTATTCCATCAAATTTTTTTATCATCAGTCTTCCTCCAGTTTACCCAGACTGGGGAATTGTATAGCTTTGCGCTTCTAATGATATACACCTTGTATATCTCTAGAGTTATTTTCTCAAAAGGATCAACCATGAAGTTTTAGCCACTCAACATTAATGTCACAGAAACCCATCTCCAAACCTTTATGCTGTTAAAAAGGACAGCTGTTTATGCTCCTTTTGTGAACAGCTAAACTATCGTTATTTCTTCTTGTGTATAAATAATATTTTATCAGTTTGAAATCTTTCTTGCAGGGAAACTGAAAGAGCAAATCCATTTTTCAGCTTGCAGAGGAGAAAAGGCCATGGTGGAGGAGGATTGGCTTCAATGATTATTGGAACATTGGATAATGTTCTTGATAACAAGGTCCGTACTTATGTTATTTGAATCTCCTGCATCTGCAAGAGAAAGACTCTGAGAGAGAGACCCTGAGAGTGAGACCCTGAGAGAGAGAGAGAGAGACCCTGAGAGAGAGAGAGAGAGAGACCCTGAGAGAGAGAGAGAGACCCTGAGAGAGAGAGAGAGAGACCCTGAGAGAGAGAGAGAGAGACCCTGAGAGAGAGAGAGAGAGAGAGAGAGAGAGAGAGAGAGAGAGAGAGAGAGAGAGAGAGAGAGAGAGAGAGAGAGAGACTCAAGATGACAAGAAGACCAAGTATAGGGTGTGCCAGATAGATAAAGAACAATTATATCAGCAGGTGTAACTCTATTTCTACCAAATGAAATAACCTCAATCCTTTTTTGTTCTTTCATTTCAGCCACCCCCTTTTAGAATTCTACTGCAGAGCAGTGATTCTGATGTATGCTATGGTACGTATAACCATCTTGTTCTTCACTTCATTTGTAGCTCCATTATTTACTTTGTTGGAATATAGCTTCAAAGATCTCTTTGCTGAATTTCAGAATGGTCTCATTCAACAAAATTCTGTAGAAGCTATCTATATTACTCCATTACTTCATATGTCACATCCAGCTAAAAACCTGTAAATGCATTGCACAAAAATGAAGACCACAAAAGATGGTGGCAGGCTATGAGGCATCCCAGGAAGTCAACAAGCATGGAGCCCTAGGATATTTTAAGGCATTCTTTAATGCCATGAGTTGTGATGTTAATTTCTTTCACAGTGATTGCAACTGCTACATCTAGAAAATCAATTGAAGATGATTGGACATGGCTGCAGAAGGATATTCTCAACACACTTGGTAATCAGTTCAGATACTTTTCTGTACTTTTTTATGATTTTATAATTAGCTCCTTTTGTTTACTGCTATGAAAACCTTTGTACTAAGGATTAGTGCGTTTAGTAAATGTACACTTGTAGAAATTTAAAAGATGTAAAAAGGACAATTTCAATTTATGTTTGAAAGTTAGACGATGACTGTTAGTTCACATGATACATCTGTGTGATGGCTTGTCAGCGGTATGCGCAACAAGATTCTACTTTGAAAGATCAGGAGAACAATTTGAAGGTAGACCTCAGGTGCAAAACTTATGAAAAGAGACTTAAGGAGTACCAACTCTGTGGAAAAAGGAAGATTTTAAGCAAAGCAAAGCAACTTTTCTTTGTTAACGCAGGCTTTGTATGTGGCAGCTATTCAGCTGATGTGGGCCTGCGGCATTACTGCTTGTGCCCTCAGAATTACTCCTGAGTACTCATTCACCGACCTCCGAAGGATGGACAGCTGAGTTGGCTGTTGGCTTGTGGTTAGTGGTTCCGACGACACGTGTTCAAACCCACGCGAGCAGACCTTGCATGATTCGAAACATTGGGTCTTAACCACTCAGCCACACCACAAAGTCTGCTGGCAGGCATCGCCAAGCAAGTGTGCTGTCAATATTAACAATTAATATTGACAGCACAGGACCAAAAAGAAGAAGATCTCAGACATGGTTTGCAGAAAATCGGAAGCAGAAACTACTAGGAAACTTGTCTACATACCAGAAATGTCTACATACATCTTGCTGTGTCTACATACCAGCAATTATAGATACAGCAATTAGGTAAACCAAAGTGCAGTACCCATAGGAAAAGGAATTAGAATATCAATATGAAAATTTGATGCAATGAATATGGAAGTTGCTACAGAGATACATGTTTATGGGGAGGATAGATTCTAGGAAGAGCCAACTCCAGTAGTAGACTAGCGGAGATAATAATGTCCCCTATTTGGTGTTTATGGTAAAAAGTGGCTCAGAAGTTTACAGGTATTTCTTCTTCAATATGAATAAAATGCGATGAAATAAAAGAGACATGTGGTAGCATTCTGTCACATGTTTAGGATACCAAGGAGTCTGAAATTTATTATAATGAATCAGTGTATCTATTTTTGCTAATGTGTGCTTGATGGTTTGTCTTGGCAGAACATTTTGATTCATCTGATGATGCAAAGGAATTTGTGAAAGCTAAAGTCATAAGCTTAATGGCAACACATTCTGAAGGTATCAATGCTGAAATATCAGGTATTGGGTCCCTTTTTATCAACCAACCAATTAGTCATTCAGTCAGTTGTTCTCTCAATCATCCAATCAATCATCCAATCAACCATCCAATCAACCATTCAGTCAATCATTCAGTCAATCATCCGATCAATCAATCAGTCAGTCAATAAGTCACTTAATCAATCAACTGATCAATCAATCATTGAATCAATCAGTCACTTGACCAATCATTCAATCATTTAATTAATTATTCATTTAATCATTTATTTAATTTGTCAATCATTCAGCTAATCAATCAATCATTCAATCAATCATTCAATCGTTTAATTAATCAAACAATCAATAAATTCATCAATCAATTAATCAGTCATTTTTTCAAGCATAATGTTAATCTATTTATCAATCAACCAACTCGAGCATCGATCAGTTGGTAAATTTGCAGTCTATCACAGTGGATTATTTTATCAACCAATGTGAGTAAAATTATTCGATACCAAATAGTTGAAACAAATATGTCTTTCTGATCATTTACTTATTAATCCTACTTGTGGAAAATTTTGACTTTTTAAATAGTTTGAAGCCTTTTTATGGTCATGACTAGATGCTGTAGTCTTGGTGCTAAGAGTTTGAGATGAAGTCATTTTTTCCTTAGGAGACAATGAAAGTGCCAAGTTCCAAGCAGCTTGTTCAAGATTCAAACGATTATTTGCCATGCCAGAAGAAGAAAAACTGGTCAATTGTAAGTGTTTTCATCTTCCGTAGATTTTAATGCTTTTTATGACTGCATTATGTTTCAATGTCCGATGATGATCTAGTTAGAGGCTCGTTGCTTCTCATCTTTGTTTTCTTCTTAATTTCAGTGGGGAGTACGAACGAAATCAACTTTTTATTCCGCATTGTTATCAGCCAGTAAATCTGTAGTAACCTACCAGCAAAGCATGCTGGGAATATTCCCAAATCGATTTTGGTTAGTTGAGAAAAGCAGATAACATTGCATCTTGTGTGGCTTAACAAAACCCATTCTATCCGTTGTTCTAAAGCTCCCATTATTGCCCGTTTCCATATTGCATCCACCGTTCCTCTGCTTCTTAGTCATTGTATGTAGAGATTAGAAGCCCACCATGTTAGTCGCTTGAGCGTTCCAGTTTTAGGCTGTGCGATGCCCTTCGGTTTTTAGCAGCAGTCGAGCTGAATCTTTCCACTCACAAAGCAACTCGTAAATCTACTCTCTGTTCTCTCGAAAAAGTCCAGTCCAAAGCCATTCGTCTCATCAGCAATCCCAACCTCACCAAATCTCTCCAACCTCTTGCCCATCGTCGTTTAGCTGTAGACCTATCCATCGTTTACAGATACTTTAACGGGCATTGCTCTCAGGAGACCAGGGATATTATTCCTGTTCCTCTGAGGCCTGTGAAGACCATCAGAAGCTCAACTCATTCACACCCTTTTCAAGCTTCACTGCCTACTTCACGAAATTTGTCCGACAAATCATCATTCATCCCTAGAGCATGCAATTTATGGAACATCTTGCCTTCTTCTTGCTTTCCTGAATCCTACAACTTACCATCTCTCAAATCTAAGATCAATAGATTTAATCTAATCTCCCTCTCTCTCTCCTCTTAGCCTTTCACTTTTTCTTTCTTACTTTTTGGGGCTTTGTATAGGTCGCCATGGCCTTTCCTCAACATAGTTCACTAAAGAAGAAACAGGGTATCAGTCCCATTCTTGCAGTGCAGTCATGCCATATTTCTATGCTAACTTTGATGCGAACTTTGCCTCGTAGACTACTCCTGCAGTTACTGGAAAGGCAAGCTCCCGCGGCAAGGATGGTTGTACCTTTCTGTCAATCACCTCTGCTTCTACTCTTACCTGCTTGGAAAGGAGACAAAGTTGGTTGTAAGATGGACGGATATTCTTGTAAGTAAAACATATCATGAAAGACCAGACATATTTAGCTCCAAGTCCTCGAATCAAGTTCGAGGGGTCGTGACTTTTCAGAATATATTTAGACTATATTTATTAAGCTTCTGATAAAAACAGATTCGAAGCGGCTAGATTTTTGATAAAAGGGTGCACAGGCGACAAGCAGTGTTTCCAAATGTCAAGCCTTTTGTTTTACTGTCTGAAATTTTCGTTTTCTGTGATCTTTAAGAAAGCCAAGAGATGGTCTCAATTTTTGTTGCGATTCCATGGCCTTTCGGCACTTACTTTGCTGTCAAGAATGAGACATCCGTCCCTCGCCGTTTTGATGAAAACGTTGGCGGCCAGCTCTATTTCAGTAGCCCTGGGGCCACACAGCTGCACACTTACAGTGGATGATAATAGTAGACACTGGTCATCTCGTAGCAATGTGTTTTTAACTCCCATTCTCTTTCCCAAAGTGCTGAGTGCCCACCTGGTAAGCAGTATGTGCTATTTCAAATGTCGTCAGACGTTGACCCAGTAAGGCGTCAATCCTGACATGCCACTTACAAAGTGATCATTGTATAATTAGGCCACAAATGCAATGCGTTTGTAAAATTTCCCTCATTTCTTATCGAATCATTTATGCAAGTTTTTATTCAAACGGGTTAACTACTTATTCGTCTCTGTGTTCATATGGTTATAGTTATAGTGAGTAGAGTGGAGACCAGTACTCGAAACGGGTGTTTAAGGAGGAACTTTTTAGCGTGGTAGTGTCCTGATCCACAGCATTGTGAGGTAGGACGGATTGTCCCCTTCCATCTCTAGCTTTACGTCAGGTGCCCATTTACTGTTGGGTGAACAGAGAAGGCAAAAAAGACGAGCACAAGACGCCCCGAATTCGGCTGGTCCGTACAGTAGACGCTTCCTCTTACCACTATGCATGCTGACCCTCTGGTCTCTCTATGATATAATATAATATAATATAATATAATATAATATAATATAATATAATATAATATAATGTGATATGATATAATGTAATATGATATAATATAATATGATATAATATAATATAATATAATATAATATAATATAATGTAATATAATATGATATAATATAATATGATATAATATAATATGATATAATATAATGTAATATAATATAATATAATGTAATATGATATAATGTAATATGATATAATATGATATAATATGATATAATATAATATGATATAATATGATATAATATAATATGATATAATATAATGTGATATGATATAATGTAATATGATATAATATAATATAATATAATATAATATAATATAATATAATATAATGTAATATAATATGATATAATATGATATAATATAATATAATATGATATAATATAATGTAATATAATATAATATAATGTAATATGATATAATGTAATATGATATAATATGATATAATATGATATAATATAATATGATATAAGATGATATAATATAATATGATATAATATAATATGATATAATATAATATGATATGATATGATATGATATGATATAATATAATATGATATAATATGATATAATATAATATAATATAATGTAATAAAATATGATATAATATAATATGATATAATATAATATAATATGATATGATATAATATAATATAATATGATATGATATAATATAATATGATATAATATAATATGATATAATATGATATAATATGATATGATATAATATAATATAATATGATATGATATAATATAATATGATATAATATAATATGATATAATATAATATAATATAATGTAATATAATATAATGTAATAGAATAAGATATAATATGATATAATGTAATATAATAAAATATGATATGATATAATGTAATATAATCTAATCTAATATGATGTAATATGATATAATATAGTATGATGTAATACAACATAATATGATATAACGTAATATAATGTAATATAATTTAATGTAATATGATATGACATGATTTCCAAGCAATATTTGTTATTCAGAAGTTTATTAGTTCGCTGCTGCAGTATTCTTGTCCATTGACTCAATGATCAGTGGTTCGAATCCATCCTCAGCTAAACTTTCACTTAGAGTGAGGAGAGTCACCAGCTCTCTATGATACCAGATGTAGGAGTCATGAGGTGTGGTAACATCGATAGGAAGGACCTTGAGGTTGCTTCATGGGCAAAAAACTTCTCAGTGTCCTAAAATCTACGCTTGAATTCAAGAAGAATTGTTGAAAGGCGTTTATCCTTTCATGGAAGAGTCTCTAGTATCTATCGGTGTAGTGTATATATATGTATGGCTACTGATATACCACCCAAGAAGTAACATTTCAACCAATATATCATCCCTTATCCGAAGGTGTGATTGAGTCAGATTTCTCATATTGCAGGAGCTGGGAAGAACTAACAGTGTCGTTTTACCGGACGCCGTCAAAGTGATGACTAGAGATGGAGAAGTACGTCTTTTTATATCTGCCTTTGACAGTATGAATCATCATGATTTTATTTCAGCTTTGAATGTTTCCCAAAGCTTAGTATTGTACTTCCCAAGTCAAAGAGTCAAACTCAAAGATTCTACTTCATCGTTTGGGGAATAGGGCGACGCCTATCTCTATTTCTATGGCCTTTGAGCCCTCTGGTTGCATAAGCACGGTAAAAAGGCTGCAACTGAAGGCTGCCACCTTTTATATCTAGCGTAGTGTGGTAATAATTGTAATCTTATGTGAATATTTAAACACCACAGGGTGGCCATTTCAGCATTAATATGCTGTTATCATATCTTTTTGTATGTATGTAAATTCAGGTAGAATTTGAATTAGCGTCTTTAAATAGACTTTCGTACTCTTTTAGTGACTATAATGATGTTTAGAACTAATCAGAAAGACATAAGACATAAGGCATAAGACAGAAAGAACAGTCAATCATATAGGCTTAGGGGGGCCTGGTTATGGGTATTTTTGTCAGGGGTTTCAATCATACGTCGAGTATAAACTTTACTTGCAGTTTCGAAAGTCCCTCGTTTCCCGTCATTCCAGGTGTATGAATCATGAGCTGTGTTCACATTAAGGACATGAAGGCTAATCAATAGCTATATCTTCTCGGTGTCCTAACATCTTCCGTATGGAACATACTTGCACAGCAAATGCATACAGTAATATTTGTTAGAAGTTAATATCTGGGGCTCATTTGCATGTAAAACTGACCAAAAATATTTACAGGAACGATTCAATCTGGAGTATGATAGACATGCTACCCTAACGATTTTTAACAGAAAAGGAAGGAAGAAAAATAAAAATGTCATGGCTATACCGAAATTTTGGTCGCTCTTTAGGGAGGAAAAGCTTTGTTACAGAAAATAACACTGCTACTGAATAAAAAAAAAAGTTATCTGGGACTCATTTGACTTGACCTATTAGCTGCTATTGTGCCTTACATTCTGAAGTTCACATTCTGTCCTGTTTTTAAACGCATCTCTGAGTCTCTTTCCTCGTGTTTCAGTACTATTTCTCGCTTTTGCTTCACGTTTCGGAAACGTTCAAGCTGATGGAGCAGCTCGCAAACATTGGCATGCGAAGGTAGGCATGTCATCACCAGCTGATGCTTATTCCAATTGCAAAGTCATGTTTAAGTCAATCAGAAAAGCTTCATGTTCAACTGCCAAGTTTGCCTTATTTATTCTCTGTCGTGCTCTCATCGTGCATTGATCTACAAGCTCTTCTTGTGTTTCAATGGTACCGTGGTGTAGTGGTTAAGCATGCCGACTTATGACACTGTGGCTATGAGCTCGAATCCTACACGTGTCACAATGAAACACAATTGGTGAGGAAGGCATCGGGAAACAACGTCATCAAATCGACTTCCCTAGAAAAATCTGAGAGCCCTGTCTCTGGTTTCTGCAACGCTCCAAATCGAGTATGCTACGTAGATAGGAAAAATGCAGATTGATAAACGCAGTTTTTTCTTATGTTTCACAGTTTTATCTTTTTTATTTCATTATCTACATATCAGTATGCTAAACGATTCATATATGCTCGTTATTTTTCAAAGGCTTTTGTCAGAGGAATCCTTCGAGCAGGACAAATCACTGCCAACACCACACAGGTGAGACGATTTCGTGATACCCTGCAACCTTGTTTCGGGCTAGATAAAGCTATTAGTGGATAATATGCTATATATAGCCACGAGTTTAGATAATAACATAAGTTGCACCAGAAATTATCATTAAGGTATACTTTGATATTTGGAAAAAGCAGTTTTTGAAAGTATTCTCAAAGATTTTGCGTTACATTTGTAGAAGTTCCTAGCGCATTCGATTATAAGCTTACTAAATACCATGCATAGGAAGAAGAATTTTCCTTATCACTTTGTTTGAATAGGAACTCAGTTACAGCTATACTCTAAAATATTTTGAAATGGATAGACTGCGTTAGAGCGACATCGAGGCAGTAGGAGTGAGAGAGGGCGACGCACAAGACAGACAAAATTGGAAGGATCTGATCCGTACCGGCGACCCCAACAATGAGAATTCAGCCAGAGGTAGAAGAAGAAGAAGAGGAAGAAGAAGAAGAAGAAAAAGAAGAAGAAGAAGAAGAAGAAGAAGAAGAGGAAGAAGAAGAAGAAGAAGAAGAAGAAAAAGAAGAAGAAGAAGAAGAAGAAGAAGAAAAAGAAGAAGAAGAAGAAGAAGAAGAAGAAGAAGAAGAAGAAGAAGAAGAAGAAGAAGAAAAAGGAGAAGGAGAAGGAGAAGGAGAGGAAGAAGGAGAAGGAGAAGGAGAAGGAAAAGGAGGAGGAGAGGGAGAAGGTGGATTCCTATTAAGTGGTTTACTGTTGCCTTGCTCACTGATGCTGTTTCAGTTAGATTTTATGCAATTTTTTAGGCTAAAGAGAGGCAAAAAAGTGAAAAAGAAAATACACTCAACGCTGAAAAGAGATCTCGAAGCGAGAGCAAAAAGTGAACATTATCGGTTAGTATTGCCTAATTTTTTTTCAATTTGTTTTTCCACTCACATTGTTTTGTTACTTTCTGCTTTTATCCATCTCATCAGTATACTGTGAGATTTTCAACAGCCACCTGGTAGCATTGAGTATCTAACCGCAACCTTGGTATATTGGCAGAGTGCTCGCTTGGTATGCTGTTGGTCAGGGTTCGATTCCCGGTCGGCTCTTAAGCCAAGGGTTTGACTGTTTCACAAAAATTTCCTTTGCTTTCGTGTTTCTCATACATTTCCTCCTTCCTGGACATGCTCAACTCCCTAAATCGATAATGATGTCATTTGATGATTCCCATTTTTCCAGCAATGCATTTCGACTTCCGAAAGACGAAAAGCTTGATGGAACCCAAGAATGTACCATGTGGAGTCCTTTTGCCAAGACCCATATTTGGGGAACCCTTTTTGTGTCACCAAATTACCTGTGCTTCGAGAGCAGGGTAAGTACTTGTGTTGAATTGATCTTATCTTTGATATTTGATGTATTGATTCAATCTAGGAGGGCAGCCCTTTAGCTGGATAGGATTTACAAGGGCGCTTAGAGAACTTTACTGATAATTACCTAGGAAATCTTAATTGCAATATGGGATCGTAAGAAAGCAAAATTACCAATGCTAAACTGATTATCGACCTTTCATATGATTTTGTGTTGCATTGTATTGTAATTCTTCTTCTTTCTATTCTCTTTTGTTCCCTTCTTGGTTATATTGCATCTTAATATATTTCATTGCATTTGACTATGTTTTGTTGCATTGTGTTATATTTTATCGAATTGCACTCTGTCTTGTGTTGTATTGCGTTAATTTGCTCATCTTGTATCGTGTATTATTTTGTACCTCAGTATGATTTCCGTTTTATTGTACCCTGTTATAACGTTTGTATTGAATTGCTTTGTATTGCATCGTGTTAGAGAGAACCAAGGGAGGGAGAACAGTGAAATTTCAGAGGAAGGATTGTCGAGTAGAATTGGCTTCATGAATTAGAATATTTATAGTGGTTAAAACTGAAGATCGTAGAGAAGAGAAAAGTGGCAATTACATCTTTTGCTTGCAAGATTCTTTGTTCTTATGAGCTGCTTTACAGCAGATTGTCGTATATATGTTCTTTGCATTATATCGTGACGTGTCTCAATGTATTTTCTGTTTTATTTTGTCCTGTTGCATTGTTTGTATTTTGTTCCATTGTATTGCATCGTATTGCTTTGCGTTGTATGATATTGCATGGTGTTGTACTGTATTGCACGAAAAGCTCTTTGCCTTGTCTTGCATTTTATAGCGTTGGCTCTAGTCATTCTTTAGAATCCAGATCCACCAGTTGATTTTAGGTGGCAGTTTTTCCTATCACTTTGACTTTGCCTTGGGGAATTCATTGTTCCATATTGAAGAACCATTGAAAGCACATGTTAATTAAGCCTTCTCCTTGTCATTAAATTCAGTCTGAAGTCATTCAGTCCACCCAGTCCCGTTCTTCCCACTACTGATATCGCAGCTATTCTTTGACTTTTTGACCTTGTTAAAGCATTTCTGAATCACGAGATTCGCTTAGTGAGGACAGTTTCATTTTCCGTAGGTCAAAGATTTATGCACTGTGATTATTCCGATGAGAGAAATCTCTGTTGTCGAGAAGATGGATACCACGTCAATCCTCCCAAATGCTCTCCACATAACCATAAAAGCCAAGGTAATCCGTGTTTGGATTTTGTCTTCATTTCGAGATTATTTGTATTTAATGCGAGGTTATACTTCTCAATGCAAAGATGATTACCCGTTACTTCGCAGCTCAAGCCACTGATAGTATGTGTGTATGTGTGTGTGTGTGCGCGCGCACGTAGGATAATTCATGTATATTTTATATTCGATTATGCGTTTGTCGTCCTGGACGCTCATTCAAATGGGTCCTCATATCATTCAAATTTATCTGCAGCTGGCGAGGCAGGGTTTTGTCAATTTTAATCATTTTGATCGTAGCATTCAAGATCAAAAACGATTTTGAGAACCCATTCGAAGCTCTGAGCCTTTATTTTCGATCAATTTTTACATCTCGATCAGCTTAAACCGTGGCGATCATAAAAGGCTAAACTTGTCTTTCCGTCCATCAATTTTACCTGTAACAATGGTCTTTAAAGAATTTAAATTTCTTGAAATCTTGAAGGAATGCTTCCCATATTGTTTAAACCCGTCAATGAGATATTTAGAAATTGGAGAGAATTTTTATGCAATAGTCTCTGCATACGAGGTATCCAATTGCAATTATCAGCTAGTCGAAGATTTTAGCATTTATGTAATGTAAAAAGATTGGCTGACAGGTGAATTGGTACATTGGACGTACATAAGTAGCCATACATAGGCATCGTCATCAGTGACAGTTAGCTCGATTCCGAGCCGCCGTGACCCCCGTCATAATCCTTCGCCAGTTTTCGCGATGTTGTGCGCTTCTATGCATTTCGACCATTGTTAGGCGCAAATTCCTTCAGGTGGTCGCTCAATCGAGTCTAGGTCTACCTCTGCCTCTGCTCCCAGGCACTTTACCCAACAGGAGAGTTCCTTCGAGGCATTCGTGTCTTAGGATGTGTCCGATGAAGGACAGCTGGTGGGAATAGACACCATCAAGCCGTCGGTTCTCACAGCTACATTTCTTGAGGACGGATTCATTAGTCTCTTTCTTCGTCCAGCTTATTCAGAGAATTCGGTGGTAGCACCAGAGCTCGTACATAGCCATACGTACTTGCTTACATGCATAGCCATACATAGCCATTTGTGCATAACCATACATACATGGCCATACATAGGCATGCATACATAGCCATGCACACATATCCATACATAGCCATGCGCACATATCCATACATAGGCATGCACACATATCCATACATAGGCATGCACACGTAACCAAACATAACTATACATAGCCATGCATACATAGCCATGCATACATAGCCATGCATAGATAGCCATACATAGCCATACATAGCCATGCATGGCCATACATAGCCATTTATGCATAGCCATACATACATAGCCATACATAGGCATGCACACAAAGCCATACATAGCCATGCATACATGGCCATACAAAACCATTTGTGCATAGCCATACAGACATAGCCATTTATAGGCATGCATACATAGCCATGCACACATAACCATACATAACTATACATAGCCATGCATACGTAGCCATGCATACATAGCCATACATAGCCATGCATGGCCATACATAGCCATTTATGCATAGCCATACATACATAGCCATACATAGGCATGCATACACAACCATACATAGCCATGCACACATAACCATACATAGCCATACATACATAGCCATACATATACATGCATAGACATGCATAACCATACAGTAAATACTACTTTTTTTGCACAGTTAGGTTACAGTCAATGAAATCATAGCGAGATTAGCTGACTTTGTGTTAGATGATTTGCTATCATAACACTGAAACCCCTGTGGCTTTTCTTAATCTTACTTGTCCCTTTCGTGTTTACATCTAACTCATGCGTCTAAATCGTCATGCTTACATTTTCGTGTGCCTTTTGTTTGCTAAAACCAACAAGCTTATCTTCTCTTCCAAACACGTGGGTGAGAGAGCTTTCCATGATGTACAGTGGTGGTCAAGGTTGGATAACAAGTAAGGCACATGGTTGTGCAACGTTTGCGCCAGACCAATAATGTTCTCCCCTTCTCCATGTGTCTTGTTCTCTTTCATGAATCCACCGCCATCTTAGTTTTCTGTTATTTGCATTGGTTAAGCAGAATTATAGACCTTTATCTCGTATTTGTGTTCGAGAAAACGATCTCTTTCATCTCTTAATATTTCTGGATTTTCGAATCTTTTTCGCTGATTGGTACACTTGCATTATATTTGTCATATAAAATCCTGAAGTCTCATTATTGATATTAACTCATAGCGAGTGAGTGGGTTATACAGTTTACGTCAGTTGAATAGAGTTGAGATGGGATGAGTTAGGTCGAAGTATAGATGGGAGACGTCTCGGAGCTCTGGTCACTCAACGCGACTTACGCCAGCTTTGATCTTTGGAAAGACGACGCTAAACTAGATTTCCCCCGAAGCATAGTGGGATTAAGTTAGCTTTGAATACCTTTAAGTCTTTCCAGCCCACCTGAAGCTTCTGCTGCCATTTTTAAAATTGAGTTAAAAGAGCAAATTCTATCTTTATTCGAAATAACCTAAAACTGACGAAAGATTTTCGGAAACTGTAAAGCTTCAATTTAATACAAACAACTGTAAAACTGTATAATGTATACATTTAGCTGAAGACTGTTGTACACGAAACTCGCTGTTCTAGACTAATCCTATTTATTCTCGTTCATTTTTCTATCAGTCGTTCTAGTTTAACATTTTTGTTTTAGTGAGATATGTTGGGGAATGGCCATGGTGGCCTATACAAAGCCCCAAAATAGGAGGAAAGAAGAAAGCGAGCAGCGAAGAGGATAGAGAGATAAGGTCAAGTTTATTGATCTTAGATTTTAAAGATGGCAAGTTGTAGGACTCAGGAAAGCAAGAAAAAGGCAAGACGTTCCATAAATTGCATGTTATTGGGATGAATGATGATTTGTGAGATAGAGTTCGTGAAGTAGGCAGTGAAATTTGGAAAGGGTGTGAATGAGTTGAGCTTCTGGTGGCCCTGACACGCCTCAGAGGAACTGGAATAATGTCCCTGATCTCCTGAGAGTATAATGCCTGTGAAAATGTTGAGCATTCTTGGTCATTTCGTCACTTGTCTCTGGGACATACATATTCTCATACGTATATATTTGTATCATAAAAGTCCTGAAACAATGTAAAACTGTTTGATGGATTAGTAGAAATTGTTGTTGAAATCCACAAGAAATTTCTTTCTATCTTTTGTAGACGAATATATTGTTCGCGTCGCTTAAAAATCGACAATTCTTGATGGAGAAAATCTCTGACTTTTTGGCGAAAACTCCCCCCGTCAAGTAAGTTTGACACATGGTTACAATATTACGTCCTTTTTTGATCGAATGTTTGATTGGTTGAATTGATTTTGATTGTTCTCTTCTGATTCATTTTGGATTAGTTGATTTTTGATGAATCAATTATCAATCAGGATCAGTGTAGAAATTGAGTTGATTAATCAATTGATTGATTGATTGATCTGATGTAAACATTGCTTGGTTCAATCGAATGACATATGGAATAAATGATTTATTAATAATTGATGGATTGATTTGCTTGAACGATTTAGTGATTAATGTGTCGATCATTTCATTTCACTTGTTCGCTGATTCGCTGGTGTACTCATTTCCTGGATCGATTGACTGATTGCTTTATTAGTTTCATTGTCTTCCAGTTGTCTATTTATTCATCAATCATCTACTTTCTGTTTCTTCTATGTACGGTTTTCATTTTCTCCTTCTTTAGTTACCCCTTTATTCATGATTTGTTTTTATTCTATCTATCACGAATCATCCACTTCTGTTTAGATGATTATCACATTTTACTCTACTCTTTTTTCATTCCTCCCTTTCTCATCAATTGTTACATATATATATATAGATATATATATATTTATATACAGTATGCATTCATACAATATATCTATGTATTTTACATAGCCTTATTCATCTCAATACTACCTGTCTGATCCATTTGTCGCATTGTAAGTAATGCAACTGTCCTCACGTGCTAGAAAGTTAAACGATCAGATATTCAATGTTCCTTATTGCTCTTCTTTCTTCTCGTTCGATTCAAACATCCGCTTCAGCCATCATGCTCCGATCTCTTAAGTCATTCTCAATCGTTTGTCCTGCTTTGCTGTGTAGCCTTCCTATTTTCTCTTTTTTAGTTGCCTTTGATAAGCTGCAATCTTTCTTGTAATGCATGACGTTAATATGCGTCAGTAGCTCCATGTTTCTCTTTTTTACTTCCTAGGGTCCTTGATTACATTCTATATTCTTTAGTACTTTCGTAAAATGCAATTTTCTACTCTTCTTGCAATTTTCTTCTGAAACTACCAATCTCCTCAGGCAGAGCACTTTTCTACACACTTCAATGCCTGTTGTGAATTCGTCACTCTTTGATTGGTTTATTTTCCCTCTCAGACTGTTACCTGAAGATCTTGAGAATTTTTCAAGGCAGCACGATAAAATGATTCCATTTCAACCAGCGTTGAAGCAGGTTTTCAAGTCCGATACAAAGACGGAAATATCCCCAAAAGAATCCGTTAAAGAGCATATTTGGAATCTACACTTCGCAGAGTATGGAAGGTAAGTTGTTGAATGCTGCAGATCTAATCAAGTCGATCTAATGGATGGTAATTTAGCTTGTCTGACTTCTTGTCTTAACAGTGACAACGGCGCATGTATACCTGCACATATATATCATTGTAAATATATCATACAGACACCAGCCTATTTTTCTTTTGATATTTGTTCTTATTTCTATGTTAGTTTATTTGAAATGATATAAAGCAATGGGGTAGAGAAAAGAGCAACCGTACAGAAATTCCCGAGTTCCATGAGCCATCGTTACCTCGCTCCGCCCTCTCGGTATCCACCCAGCAGTAGATAGGTACCCTGCGTGAGCCTAGGGATGAACTGCGTTGAGGATCGAGGAGCTGACCACTCTTGCTCAAATTTCCTTAGCTAAGGATGGTGCTTCTCCAGTAAGGTCCAGTCCCAAAAATCACCATTGATCGCAAGAACATGCAGTTTATGGGACTTCTTGCCGTCTTCTTGCTTTCCTGAATCTTACAACTTGCCCTCTTTCAAATCTAAGATCGATAAACTTGATCTGATCTCTCTCTCCTCGTAGCCTTTCGCTTTCTTCTTTCTTCCATTGTTGGGGCTTTGTATAGGCCGCCATGGTCTTTCCCCAACATAATTTACTAAAAAGAGGTGCTTCGAGTTAAGGTCCCAACTCGATAATTTGCTTTACTTCATGGATCTTTGTGTTTTTGTGTATGGATCTTGCGACTTTGCTTTTTGATTTCTTAGTACCTAGCTGCTTCGTGTTGTTTGATGAATTTGACCATGGATATTTGTCTAGCCTTATGCTTTAATTCTTATCTTAGAGGCATGTGTATGTACAGAACACCAAAGATGCACGAGCTAATTTTACGGGGAGTCCCTGACCAGTTCAGAGGCGAAACATGGATTCTATTCTCAGGTGCCGTCAACGAGGTATTGAGTTTATTTATTAGCGATGCGTAATTGCAAAAGTTGAAAGGAAATATTAGAAACACTGATGAGAACCATTTTATGATTAGATTTAATAAGCTGCAACGTATTTGCTTAGCTTTAAAACAAATCTGAAATTGCTACCTCGCCTATTCCTTTTTTACAATCTTGAACTAAGAGAATCTCTGTGTACTTTAAATTCATCTAAGTTACTCTATAGGGGGACTCGCCTTACTTAATTCATCCATATTCGGTAGAAATACCACGAGGTATTTCTATTTGATATGGTTCATCTATTGAGAGAGTAATTAATTCAGAAATTTCCCTTCCTGCAATTCCAGTTTTGGCGTAGTTTGTGTAATTGTTTCTATAAGACTTCAGAATTTCGTCCTTATTTGACTGTGTTTTGCTAATTGTATGTGGTAGAATTTTGATGTGAAATTAGCTGAACTGAAGCTGTCATGGCTAAACTTTTCCCTGACCCAACACTCTCTTTATCATCAGATCTGTGACTTCGTTGAATGTATTGATGAGTATATATCCGTAGTCGGCTGCTAATGCCTTGTGATACAAGGTGGCTCAGATTTGCCAAATCATAAGCAATGAGCTCTGATTGTCGTCCATGAAATTGTAGGAAATTCTTGTTTGTTTGTTGACAGATTGCTGTTCACCCGGGATATTACAAAAGAATGGTGGAAGAGAGCATCGGGAAGATGTCGATGACTCAAGAGGAAATCGAAAGAGATCTTCACAGGTCCTGGAAGGATTATTATCCTAGTGACTCAATCATGATTCATCGCATTTGATTCAATTTTTGCTATCCTTGCAAGTATTCCATGGAAATACGGGAAAAATTTGCCGTACGGAAGGTTTAGTAATCGTCCGATGCTCAGAATTAAAGGAAGGAAACGTCTTCATTGCAGCGAAATTGTATGCCCTTTTTTCTGTGATATGTTGAACATGTATCTATTTTCAACTATAAAAAAGACCGGCACAATAGATCCCCAGTCGCATTTTTTTTTAGTGAGTTATGTTGGGGAAAGGCCATGGTGGCCTATACAATGCCTCAACAAAGGAAGAGAAAAGAAAGAAGCGTAAGAGGAGAGAGAGATCAGATCAAGTTTATTGATCTTGGATTTGAAAGATGGCAAGTTGTAAGATTCAGGAAAGGAAGAGGAAGGCAAGACGTTCCATAAGTTGCATGTTCTAGGGATGAATGATGATTTGTGGGACAGGGTTCGTGGATTAGGCAGTGAAACTTTGAGAGGGTGTGAATGAGTTAAGCTTCTGTTGGTTCTGACACGCCTCAGAGGAACAGGAATAATCTCCCTGATCCCCGCATTGTTTTCTATAATTCAAACATCAGGATCAGAGGAAATGATCGAGAGATAATTTTACACAAAGCCTCATTTTGATATGCAGTGATCGCAAATATTAATCGTTGCCATTATCATGAGTGATTTCTCATTATAATTCGTTTTCGCATCATGCTTAGCACCCATTGAGTTCATATCTAAAGCCCTGTTCCCACTACACAAACTAACCCGGCTTCGTCCCAGGTTAGTTTTAACCCAGGCCAGGGTGAGCCCTGTTTTGTCCACACTTGATTTTGATATTTTGCTGTGCTGTTAACCCACTGGGGACACATTTAAGGTGATCGTTCTTTTTGATGTAACAACTTCTTTGTTGTTCATTTCAGATCCCTCCCGGGCCACCCAGCTTTTCAATCCGAACTCGGAATAACTGCTCTACGACGAGTGTTGACAGCATATGCTTGGAGGAATCCCAACATCGGTACGTTCTGTCGAATGTAGGCCATTGAGTTTTCTGCCTGCAGACCCGCGAAAGTCTCAGCTAATTCCACCGCCCATTTGGACCTCATTGGTCGTTGTGGATCCCCCTTTTTCACGTTGAGTCACTGATCGCCTGAGTCTTTCGCAATATTTTCTCAATCAGTATCTAGTAACCTAACATTGAAAGAGCTACCTGTTGAAGTCCTTGTGTATTTTCTGTGATTCTTTTGAGTTTTTCCTGTTCGTATGACAGCGTGTCATGCTGCCAATAGATAATCACAATCTCTGAGACGCACTCTACTTCCACCAATGTACGTCATAAATCTGAGAGAGCACAGGCTGGTGCCAAATGGGTACACCTGTTTATCCGTGCATCATTTGTTGACTAATTGCATTGCAAGTTGTTTTTCAACCCGACAGGCTACTGTCAAGCGATGAACATCGTTGCATCTGTCTTGCTTCTCTATTGCACCGAAGAGGAAGCATTCTGGCTACTCACTGCCATCTGTGAAAGAATGCTTCCAGATTACTACAACACGAAAGTCGTAGGAGCCCTTGTCGATCAAGGTATGTTGATTCGAAATCGCGGTATTTTCCGTAGATCTTTCCCTCACATTTTGTATAAAATTGGAAGCTGTGGTTCTAAGCCGTGCAGATGTTTTCTAATGATGGTTCAAGTGGCAGTTTTGTGCTCTCCTAATGCTCTGAGCGCCTGCTTTGTATGCGGTAGGTTGAGGTTGGAGGGCAGGTGTCAGGATCGCTCAATTGTAGGATTCTTGCGCATTTATCCTATGGTCAGTGGTTCGAGTCCCACCTCAGCTAAACTTTCACTTAGAGTGAGGAGAGTCACTTTAGGTGTCAGGATCGCTCACTGGTAGGATTCTTGCGCATTGATCCTATGGTAAGTGGTTCGAATCCCACCTCAGCTAAATTTTCACTTAGAGTGATGAGAGTCGCCAGCTCTCTGTAATTCCAGGCGTAAGAATCACGAGGTGTGGTCACATCGAAAGGAAGGACCTGGACACTGCTCGATAAGCAAAAAGCTTCTCAGCGTCAAAATTTCTACCTTTGACATCTAGGTAGAGTCATGTGTATAAAAAAAGAAGGTTTAAGGGCATGATTGGATCACACCGTAGGCTTGAACAGTGGTGCCTACTGCCTCCTTGCTTAGCATTCAGCATTTTGGGAAAGAGTATGGGATTTTAAACACATTGTGCTACTAGATGACCAGGTGCAACTGTAGCATTCACTGTGCTTGCACAACCTTGTGATGCAATGTTTTAAGGCGCAGAGGCAAGCACTGTCATAGCAAAATAAAGTTTTTAGTGATTGGGTGCCAGAAAATCAGACTGGCCAAAAGCAACGTAGACTTTCTGTCATGTTTTTACCATAATTTACTCAATTCTTTTCTCGTTTTTCAAGTCATTTTATCGTCAATGCAAAACTAATTTCTCTCGGTGAACTTATTTATCAGAAGTCAAATCCTTTCAACCGTATTGATATGAATTTCTCTTTTGGGTCTCTTGTTTAATTTTCCTAACTATTTTCTCATATTCAGGTGTCTTTGAGAAACTTACACAAGAACACATGGAAGACTTGCATTCTCATTTGGAGAAACTTGGAGTCCTTAGCCTCATATCTCTCTCTTGGTTCTTAACGATATTCATCAGGTATAAGATTCGCTTGCAAACCTTGCTTCACTGTTTCTCTCGATCAACTATACGTTAGTTCAAGTATCTTCGACATTTTACCAACCCACAAGGATCCTTATTCATTTAATTGAACCCGTAAGAATCAGAAGACGTGGTATCATGGAGAGGAAGGCCCAAAACACTGATCGATTAGCATTGCTTCTAAGGCCTCTAAAATCTAACTGCAGCTACTATGTCGCATTCTTGAAAAAACTATTGATTTCTCCATTCTTCGTTTTTCAAATCCAATCAAAGGTTACTTGAAATCAATGATTTGCATTACTTGACTTCTTGTAATTTTTTTAAGGATATTTCCATGATTTGTTTCCTTAATCAATTTTTTTGCCACATGACGTCATCGTTTGCTCGCCTTCATTTCTAGTGTCATGCCAGTTGCAAGTGCAGTATGCATCATGGACTGCTTTTTCTATGATGGTGCCAAGGTTTGTCCTATATTATCCACTTAAGCAGTATCGCTTTCAACTGTCATGCCATTGTTGAATTTCATGTGATTCCTAAATCATGCCTCAAGACGTGGCACTGAATTTCCTCTTTGCATATCACAATTCTTTTTAAACTTCTGATTTATTAAAAATATTTAACATACAAATGTAAAACTCTGTATAACTAGGCAAATGGCTTGTCCGAATAACACAAATACGAATGTAAAGGTGTAATTTAAAAAACCTATGTTGTAGTTTAGTAATGGTTGTCATTATTTCTATCAGTATCTGTTATAATTGCTAGCATTATTATTTTTATTTTAGTTATCACAATTATATTTGTTTAATGATGCGACTTGTTTCGTTTTCTTTCTGTATTATTATTGTTAGTCGCTGTAAGCCAGCCAGATACAAATTCCTTTTAAGTGAGATTTGTATTTGTAATATTTAAAGTATTTAATAAAATAATGATGTTTGAAAAAGAAAAAGATTATTATTTCAACCTGCAACATGATCATCTGCTGTACAAACTTTATCTTCTGTTGTGGAAACAAACTTTGGAAAAATCCAGATTCGATTTCGTGTTTTTTTTTTTTTTTTTTTTTTTTTATTTTTTTTTTTTTTTAGTGGGTTATGTTGAGGAAAGGCCATGGTGACCTATACAAAGCCCCAACAAAGGAAGAAAGAAGAAAGCGAGCAGCTAAGAGGATAGAGAGATAAGATCAAGTTTATTTATCTTAGATTTGAAAGATGGCAAGTTGTAGGACTCAGGAAAGCAAGAAGAGGGCAAGACGTTCCATAAGTTGCATGTTCTTGGGATGAATGATGATTTGTGAGATAGAGTTCGTGGATTAGGCAGTGAAACTTGGAAAGGGTGTGAATGAGTTGAGCTTCTGGTGGTCCTGACACGCCTCAGAGGAACTGGAATAATATCCCTGATCTCCTGAGAACAATGTCCGTTAAAGTATCTGTAAAAGATGGAAAGATCTCCAACTAAACGACGATGGGAAAGAGGTTGGAGCGAGTTGGTGAGGTTAGGATTATTGATGAGACGAATGGCTTTGGACTGGACTTTGTCGAGAAGACAGAGAGTAGATTTTGGAGCACCACCCCAGACGTGGGAGCAGTACTCTAAAGAAGGACGGATTTGGGACTTGTATATAGATAGAAGGTTAGAAGATGAGAAAAACCCACGGGCTCTGGTGAGGAAACCGAGCTTTTGAGATGCATGTTTAGCAAGGGAATGGATGTGAGTTTTCCAAGTGAGATTAGATGAAAGAGAAAGACCAAGTTGTGTGAAAGAAGCTGAAGCGTCCAGTTCATCACCATTCATGAAGACAGCTGGAAAGTTTTGATTACGTTTGCGTGAAATGACAGCCTGTTTCGTCTTGCTTTGGTTGAACGAAACTAGGTTGTCTTTACCCCACTTCTCAATAACTGTCAGATCATTGGAGAGAAGCGAGGCTGAAATGTTTCTATGGAGTTGGATATCGGTGGAAGCATGGTCATTTGGATTGAATGAAAATGAGGAACTTAGGAAGGTATCATCAGCAAAGGAGTGAATGCTAGAAGACGTGGAGGTGAGCAGGTCATTGATGAAGAGGATGAAGAGTACAGGAGAGATGACAGAGCCCTGGGGTACACCAGCATTGATAGAGTGCAGATTGGAGAGGAAGCCGTCCACTCTGACGGCAATTGACCTATCGGAGAGGAAACTACCAATCCAATTAATGAGAGTGTGATGGAGACCAAACATCGGCAGTTTAGCGAGGAGACCCTTGTGCCAAACGCAATCAAAGGCCTTGGAGATATCGAGAGAGATCACTCTGCTCTCACCACTGGATTCTAGAGCAGAGGACCAGACATGGACAGCATAAGCAAGAAGATCACCAGTAGACCTGGCTTTTCGAAAGCCATACTGGTGATCAGAGAGAAGATTGTTTGTTTCAAGGAAGGTAAGAAGTTGCTTCGTGATGATGGTCTCCATAGTTTTAGAGATGAGTGAAGTGATTGCAATGGGACGATAGTTGAGTGGATTAGACTTGTCGCCTTTTTTTGGGATAGGAAAGACGTGGGCTTGTTTCCACGAGGTGGGAAATGTGCCAAGAGTGTAGGAAAGCTGGAATAGTTTGTTAAGAATAGGGGCAAGTTCAGGAGCACAGGTTTTGAGAACTATTGCTGGAATACCATCAGGGCCTTTGGATTTGGAGGTGTCAAGCTGGAGAAGGGTTTGGCGAACTTTACGTGTGGAGAACTTAATGGGTGACATAGTGAATTTTGAAGGGGGGAAGTGATGAGGTTGGACCCCTTGGTCGTCCAGGTTGGAGTTGGAGGCAAAGATTGACGCAAAAAGATTAGCCTTGGATGAAGGAGTTGTAGAAGAAGAGTCAGAGTTGTTTTTTAGTGGAGGGAAAGATGATTGGCAAAAGTTTTGGGATACAACTTTGGCCATAGACCAAAAGGAGCGAGAGCCAGCCTGGCAGGAAGCGATTTTGTTGTTGATGCGTTGGACAAAAGATGATTTGGCATTTTTGATGGTTTTGGAGCAAGTATTGCGTGACTGGATGAAAGAAGTTCTTGAGTGTTGGGTTTGAAGTCGCTTCCATTCCTTGAAGTAGTGGTTTTTGTTATTCACAGCTTTGGCGCACTGTGAATTGAACCACTTAGGGGAATTTTTTTTACCAGGCTTGTAAGAAGAAGGAATAAAAAGATCCATGCCAAGAAGTATTGCATCGGTGATGAAAGAAGCAAGAGAGGAAGGATCATTTGAAAAGCCTGAAGACCAAGGGTAAGAAGAGTAAAAAGTGCGAAGGGAGTCCCAGTCAGCCTTGCTGTAGTGGAAGACTCTTTGCGGAGCAAAGGGTCTATCCAGGTGAGGGAGGAAGTCATGCCGTAAGGTTATGAGACAATGATCAGAGTTACCAAGAGGAGAGCTAACGGTGGGAGGAGAGTAGATGCTAGGATTAGATGTGAGGAAAAGATCGAGAGTATTTGCTTTGTCTCCTGCACGATCAGGAACGCGTGTCGGCTCTGAAATTACCTGTGTCAAGTCATTGACAATGGCAAAGGCCTCAGCTTCCCGACCAGCAGGGTTGGTGACATTGGAGGAATAGGAGAGCCAGTCGGAGTTGTGGATGTTGAAATCACCAAGAACGATGATTTCAGAGCGTGGAGATTGTAAAGTGATGGTTTCGATTGATTTAGAAAGGTGGTCGAAGAGAAGTTCATGATTGTTTGAGTTAGGAGAGCGGTATAGAGTGCAAATGTACTTTGTGGCATGAGGAAGGGAAATTTTCAACCAGAAGAGTTGAAAGCCAGGATTAGAAAGATCGAATTGTTTGAGGTGTAAGGTCTGCACATCAGAGCGAATAAACGCACAAACCCCACCATTAGGGAAGAAGGAGGAAAATAACTCATAACCTGGGCATTTGAGATGAGGAGAGAGAACGGTGCTGTTACTGGGATCAAGAGGTTTGATTTTGGTTTCAGTGAGGAAGAGTGCATAAGGGTTTATGGATTGGAGATGATGATGTACTGGATTGATGTTCGAAGAAAGTCCACGGATGTTGCAGAATGAGATAGAAAAGGGTTTAGGTGCCACGTTAGTTGCTGCAGTTGAGTTGTTTAAATTGTTTTTAATCATTTTGAAGGAATGGTGAGTGGTGGTTGGGACAGTCAAAATGACAGTGGTAGCGGTAAACTGAAATCCCTTGAGAGCTCCCTTAGCTATCCTGTGGCCTCAGAAGGGCCCCCCGGAGCTGCGAGCTAAGAGTGGCTCCAGTTGCGAACTGGCATAACAGGCAGCCCGGGATTATACACCAGCTGATGAGGCAGCCTCCCAAAGCGCTACCAATGGGTTTGGGCCTCTGTACTATCTGGCGGCGGGCCTGCAGTGCACCCTTTCCAACGGTACCCTCAGGTATAGCCAGGGAACAGACTGGCAAATCAGTCTCCAGCAGACCCTGTTCATGATGTCAAACCAACCACAAGCGCCGGCATCTCTACCCTAGAGCTGAAAGTGACATAGTCACTGAAGGCACTAGAAGGCAGAGTGGTGGTACTGCCCCGGACGATGAGTAAACCCATCTACCACCTTTACCACCACCATCTACCACCGTCGTGTTGTTATTTTGTACTTGTTTTCATTTTTTCTTTTATTTCTTAGGCTAGTCAATTCCAACTATCGTAAACAATGACATTTTAAAATGCTATTTACAGTCGAGCATCAAATTATATGGACTGAAATATTTTTTATGATTCTTTTCGAAAGCTCTTTTAGTGAAATTTTGCAATGATTACCAAACCTTTTGCTTGTATTTGTTGAGAGTAGAATCTTCGTTTATGTAGAATCTTCATCAATCTGGCTATAGGTTTTTAAGTGAATTTATGGGTGAAAATTTGTTCCAGGTTTTGTTCCAAGTGGCACTGACTTGTCTCGAAGTGAATAAAAGGAAGATCCTTAAATGTGCAGACGATGGTGAGGCGATGCAAGTGCTGAGCAATTACTTTGAGCGGGTCAGCAATAGGGATGCCCCAGCAGTTTTGAGTCACACAAAACACACAAAAGCTGATTCATCGGTAGGCAATCGACATTTTATTCCTTACTCCAGTTGCTATTTAGATTTCCATGCATTGGGCGCATCTAGGATAAGATTTCCCCTCGAAATTCATCTTTTTAATTGAAATATGTTTTGAGAAAGTAGCTAATTGGTTTATGAGAGCCAAAAAATGTCTTTGAAGAAGATAAATAGCAATTAATTCATAAGGTTATGCTTTAAGGGAACAACTTCCCGGCGTCCGAAGTCTACCTTCGGAATGCTGGTTAGAAAGAACAGAGAAGGTTCGTGGATGTGTCGAAGAACAAAGAGGGTTCGTGGATGTATCGAAGAACAAAGAGGGTTCGCGGATGTATCGAAGTGTCAGTTCTATCATATTCATGCTAAGATCTTTAGAGAGATTACAGTCATCGTAAAGTTTGAGTGTTTTAGAGCACGGTAATTTGCTCTACGAACGAAGTAACTTCGCCCAGTTCTGTCTCGAAGTTGGATAGTTATATGTCTGAAACGAGGAGCCTATAATTTGGCGATGATTATTCTAAGGTTCAGCCTATGAATGAATTCGATGAGAAAGCATTGCATACAGTAGCATATTTCATGGGAACATTTTACTGCTTATATTACTTCCCTTTTGCAGCATTTTTCTGATTTTACACATGTAGTTCTTTGCAATTGTTTTATGTGAATGTTTCCTAACTTTTGCGGTATTTTGTTTCGTTTCTAGAAATCATCATCCATCGATGTCGCAGATTTGATCCTTATGTCGTATCAGAAGTTTGGATTCATAACTGCAGAAACTATTGAAAAGCTTCGGAATTCGCAAAGACTGAAAGTTGTCCAGGTGAGATTTGTTTCACATCATCTTCCTCTGCCTTTAGTTATCTATGTTGGCCGAAGTCACATTATGAGAAAAGACCAGACCAGGACACTTCGCGATAAGCATAGCTTCTCAGTGTCCTTAAGTCTACCTTATGACTCATGAATCATAAGAATCTTGAATTGACGTCACATTATGAGAAAGACCAGAGCACTGCTCGGCGCACATAGCTTCTTAGTGTCCTAAAATATACCTTCAAATGCGAAGTGAAAAAACGAAGACGCTTTTTATTTAAGTATTTGTTTCAGAAGGTTTTGAGTTTACAGAACAAGATTGTAGTGAACGCAATATCTTGACTTCCTTTTGTACGTATTCCTATGAAATTGTCGTCTCCGTCTTCCTTTCCAGAATACCACAACTTATCTTCTGGCAAATCTAAAAACAATAAAATTGCTCTTTTCTCCTCTTCGCCTCTCTATTCATTTCTTTTTTTTTTAACTTTGAATAGCCTACCAGGGCCTTCCTGACGTATCAAACCAAAGATGAAACAAAAATACGACGTGATCTTCTCAATTCTCATTTTCCATGTTAAATCTTCTGCTAAGATCGTCCTCAGCTTTCGCCCATTGTGAACGTTCTGCTTTTTATCTTCATCTCTTCTCCCATCTCACCCGCTGGAAATTTGCACAACGACTTTAACACCCGTTTCTATGTTTTCCTGCATATTTGTATAGATATTTCTGCAATCAGTTGCTTTCTTTTAATTTCAGTACCTTGAAGACAACATGCAACGCAGCGTGGTGCGAAGTCTTTGTTACGACTCGTCTCTTAGTTCTCACGAACTCGAGCAACTTTTTGTGCTTTTCAAGGTAAAATCGCGCATTTCGAAGGCCTGCTTCATTCGTCAGCATTTAGTAAAAACCCAGCATTAAATTCTCCATGAAGAAGTGCAAGGCAGCAATGTTTAGTGTGCGTGGAGAATCGGCCTTTTTTTGTTCTCATTTGAAGGATTTTGCAAGAAATTGGCTGCGTTTAACAACCATTTAAAGATGTAACTACACAAAGGGATATTTGTGTGAAAATGAGATTACGAAAAGTCGCTGCCGAGGCAATTCTGTATTGAAGTAAATTCTGCGCTTCAATCAGTCTTGAAGGACAGATATTTCTTGACAGCATTTTTCAGTGAAGTCAGGGCTATTTCAAAAAGTGAAAAACTGCTCTATATTAAAAGGAGAGTGTATGATTCTCTGGGGAAAAGTGTCATGTACCGTGAATGGAAGAGTTAGTGTCTCAAATTCAATGCATTCAACTACCATGTGAGAATTCTTTCTCTATAATTGGGGCATATGGATAACGAGGTGTTCTCTCGCCCTGAAGGAGAGTGTCAGTGAAGGATTGCATGAGATTGTCATGGATAGGTGCAGCTACTTTGAAATGACCGACATGATGACGACACGTTCATGTGACAAGGGACTCAGGTTTAAAGGTGGCTCAGTGACAACGTGCTAACCATTTGACCCTATGGCCAAGGGTTCGATTCCCACATCCAGTTTATCTTTTTCTTTTCATTTCATCTTGTTAGAATTAAGTGATGTTGAATTTCCCCTACCTTTTTGATTGCTTAAAACCAGAAGCAATCGTTGTCAGAATCAGCCAGTTAAGTGATCGATCTGGCCAGTGAAAAGTATTGAAGAAAGGCATAGCGAAAGACTGGCTTGAACGTAACCCTCACATGGAATGAAGGGAGTCACTAGCTATTTGCATTTCCAGTTGCTAGCTAATCATGAGAAGTAGTTTTTAAAAGCAGAATAGAACTTACCACCTTAAGAAATTGCCATATAAAATATTGAAATGTTGATCAAAATGTTATTGATAAAAGCTTTTTTCTTTTATCTATCCATTTGTATATTGAGTCGTTATTCATTGTGTCGTGAAACTTTGTTTCCTTCATTCAGGCCAGACACTTGCAAAGCAGATATTGGGGCAAATCAGATCGAAGTAATGAAGTCAAAAGCGAACAAGGATGGAAAGACCCACACGAGCATTTCTTGATTGACAGTGAGAGATTCGTCTCGTTATTTACCGGCGTGCTCCCCTGGGGCAGAGGAGATTTGGGCAGAGAAATGGCATTGCGGGCGTTCAAGGTCAGTGACTTCTCAGCGATGCGTCCTTTTCGTCGTCGATCTGCGAGATTTCGAAACAATCTATCATCTGAGCACGACTGATTTTCCATTTCCTGAACTTTGAAGTTGTTTGATCGTAAAATGACACGGCGATTTGACAAGGAAACTTAAGGTGTGACTATAGGTCAGTGGTTAAGCGATTACTCTTTGATCCAATGGTCAACTGTTCACCCCGATCTCATGGGAAGAATGCCCACATCTCTTTGATTAAAGGCGTATGAATCATGAGGCGTGGTCACATTTGTAGGGAGGACCAGGATGCTGCTGGATAAGCATGACTTCTCAGTGTCCAAAACGTTACTTTTTTGTCGCAAATGGCAATCAAAACTGTTTAACTCCATAACATACTCAATTCCGAGCTGAGCAGAAGCCAGAGTCAGGGCTCCAAGTTTTTTCTCAATTTTTATGAGATGTCTATCCCTTTCATTTCATTTTCCGTTATTGTTTTTACACGGCGGCCCCATCAATCTAGAGGATTGCTTTACACGGGGCTGTGTCAAACGTTACAAAATCGTTTAAATAAGAAAATGTATATATTTAAAACATAAGCAAAATACGAAAGCATTGGTTGGGCTAAGAGAGGTGAATTACGTAATTTGTCTACTAATTTAGTCACAGAAGCGCCTGCTTGATTGACCGAATCACTCGCCTTTTGATTGCAGGTGATTGATGAGGATAGTGATGGCCTTATCAATTTCAAGGAGTTCTCTCTTCTCTGTGGACTGATTTCTCGGGGCGATCTCCACGAGCGGCTCAAGCTCTTATATAAAATGCATTTGAGCTGTTTCGACGAAGGCACCTCATCGACCCCGTTATCGCCGCAGAAAGAACTATTCGACGTTGTAGAAAACGCCTCAGAGGTGACAGAAGGAGTTGACGAGAGTGACCTGATGGACGAAGAGACGATGGTTGTTGTCCCAAGCAAAATGGGAGTCGAAGGGAAGTTGGAGGATCAAGGGGTCATCGTCATGACGCCAACCAGAGACGTCTTAGAGGAAAATTTGTGGCCACAAACCCTTAGAGAATCAGCTGACTTAAAAGATGGGCAGGGGGATTCAGACAGTCCACCGGACGTGCCGGATGCGAGTCGAGATGTTAGATCAGGAAGAGATTCAACTGAGCCGTCTGATTCGGTGGTTCAAGGAGCAGAGCTTTCACCACGTGATGTTGGCGTCGAGAGACCTTTAAGTCCAAACACTACTAAGTATATTCTATCCAAATCGCCAAAGTCGGCGAAGAAGTTAGTGAAGGATTTCGTAGCATCTGTCATGAAGGATGAGAATAGAGTGGAAGAATTGCCAAACATGAGCCAGGTATGACTTTGTGATATTATCATTTTGATTATTGTCCTTTTCTGTTCGGCCGCATCTGCCAGGTGGTATCGCAACTTCGTGGCATTATTCAGAAAGCTGAATCTTCTTTTCCAGTTCTTCCTCTTTCGACTTAAGTCCCTTTTAATTGGGGTCATTTGTGAGGATGAGCTTTAATTCACACCTGTACCATTTATGATCAGCCACGGGGGTTGCGTTAGTTTACAAATATGCGGCCTTCCTTCCATGGACCCTCCCTATTTATCCGGGGTGATGTGATATGACATGATATGATATGATGTGATATATGATATGGTATGATATAATATGATTCATGTGATATGATATGATATGACTCATGTGATATGATATGACATGACTCATGTGATATGATATGATATGACTCATGTGATATGATATGACATGACTCATGTGATGTGATATGATATGATATGATATGATGTGATATGATTCATGTGATATGATTCATGTGATATGATGTGATATATGATATGATATGATATGACATGACTCATGTGATATGATATGATATGATATGATGTGATATGATTCATGTGATATGATTCATGTGATATGATGTGATATATGATATGATATGATATGATATGACATGACTCATGTGATATGATGTGATATGATGTGATATATGATATGGTATGATATAATATGATTCATGTGATATGATTCATGTGATATGATTCATGTGATATGATGTGATATATGATATGATGTGATATGACATGACTCATGTGATATGATATGATATGATATGATGTATATGATATGATGTGGTTTAATATGATTCATGTGATATGATTCATGTGATATGATATGATATGATGTGATATATGATATGGTATGATATAATATGATTCATGTGATATGATTCATGTGATATGATATGATATGATATGATGTATATGATATGATGTGGTTTAATATGATGTATATGATATGATATGATATGATATGATATGATATGATATGATATGATATGATATGATATGATATGATATGATATGATATGATGTGGTTTAATATGATGTATATGATATGATATGATATGATATGATATGATATGATATGATATGATATGATATGATATGATATGATATGATATGATGTGGTTTAATATGATGTATATGATATGATATGATATGATATGATATGATATGATATGATATGATATGATATGATATGATATGATATGATATGATATGATATGATGTGGTTTAATATGATGTATATGATATGATATGATATGATATGATATGATATGATATGATATGATATGATATGATATGATATGATGTGGTTTAATATGATGTATATGATATGATATGATATGATATGATATGATATGATATGATATGATATGATATGATGTGGTTTAATATGATGTATATGATATGATATGATATGATATGATATGATATGATATGATATGATATGATATGATATGATATGATATGATATGATACGATATGATATGATATGATATGATATATTATATGATTACAAAGCTAGTGTTGACGTGCCTTCGTAATTACGCAGCATCTTCGCATCTCCTTTTTCATTCAATGTCGTTCTTTATAGGCTGAGTTTTGCATTCAATGTCGTTCTTTCTAGGATGAGCTTTTCATTCAATGTCGTTTCTTTCTAGGCTGAGTTTATCAATCTATGGAAGAGCCTCTACTCTTTGTTCCGTGAATCCGCTGACAAGGAGCAAGAACTATACCAAGCAGTGGCAAGGGCGGGAACCCTGTTGCTGCAGATAGGAGACGCTGCAAATGAAGACGACGAGACCAGGTCATATTCTAACCCGTCGTTTGGGAAATGCTGTGAGGCAGGCAGTGATTCGCATCTACCAATCCAGGCAACTGACAACCAGCCTCATAATGAACTCCATGATTCAGCCTCGTTTGGGAAGCTTGCGGTGGAAAAACCTGATGATACTGGCTTGACGATGTCGGGTGGCAGTAGGATGCCTGAGGATCTTGGGTTGAATGTCCGCGTTCAAGGGATGACTTTGGCGGAAGCATTAGCAGATGCCCAGCGGAGTCTTAGCTCCTCCCCAGGGCGTACCGAAAGCATCAAGAGTGAAGATTATGTCTACGTCAATGAAAGTCAGGAATCTGGGTCAAGGACGTCACCGGAAACATCTCAGGAAAATGTAGGTAAGACTGAATATGAGGCCACGGTTGGATCTAGTTACAAAGAGATCGCCTCGTGTATTGGGGAATCACCAGACAGTTTATACAAAGAGTTTGGGAATGAGACTACTCAGTCATCTCCGTTAAGTCGACCTGGGAATTTGATGGTGCAACGGACGTCAGAACGATCGATCGGGGCGTCAGCCGTCGTGTCAGAACGGCCTAGCTCCACTGGAGATCCAGGCACTGTCTCTGATAAATGGAGTGTCGGATTCAGGCAATTTATCGCATGCGTTTTATCTGAACCATCGTTAGTTGAGTTTTTTGAACAGAGGTATGATATAAAGAATGAGTTAGATCGGGCCAGCAGCGAAAGTCTGCTGTCCAAGTCGCCAGATGACAGTACGCTGGATCAAGCCTTCTGAAAAGTTACTTGCGATTTGCGTCATGTCGGATTGAGAACTGACCGACGTATGCACGACAACTTTGCAACAGTTGATCAGAACACAACAGTTTTTTCAGACGGATAAAATGCATTTTTCAACTCTATTTTGAGAATTTGTTAATTCGAGAGCTATCTTTTCTTCGTGTTATTTGGAGGGATATTAGATCAGCTTGCTTAACACTGATCGTCACAAGAAAGCGTGATTGGAAAGTTGGTATCGTTTGATGAAATCAAAGGCAGGAGACAAGATCCCAATTTAGATGCCGAATTAAGGACCCAAAAAGTCATTTATGAAATCAATGAAGTTATGACTCGTAGAATTTTTCCGGAGATAGGACATAGCTGATGCGGGTAGCAAGGAGATAGAGGTTAATCTAGATAAGATGGGTCAAAAATACCAAACCAAACGGAGGTCTATCAGATTAATTTGAAGCGACTTCCCATCTCAGAAGTACTTTAAAGCAATTTTAATTACTGAATTTTGTAAGAAGTCAAACATATTTTGAACCAGGGTCTCTTTTGTGTTTTTATGGCACAGTTTCAGAATGTCTTCAATCACTCATTAAGTCTAATTAGAAGGAACTTAACTGACGATTAGATTGTTTTCATCTAGACAATCTCGCTTAAAATAACCTAATGTTATCATACGATTGTGTAGCTACCTAACTTTGTTGATAGATGAGTAACTTTGCTTTCAATACTTCTCCAATTGTTCGTCAGCAATGATGATTTACTAAGATCTGGGGCAGAGTGCGACATGTTGAAGATGGATGCATGTTATGGAACGTCTTGCCTTCTTCTTGCTTTCCTGAGTCCTACAACTTGCCATCTTTCAAATCTAATATCAATAAACTTGATCTGATCTCTCTCTCTTGGCTGCTCGCTTTCTTCTTTCTTCCGTTGTTTTGGCTTTGTATAGGCTACCATAGCCTTTCCTCAACATAACCCACTAAAAAAAAGGGTATCAAGTCATCACATATTAAGACGAAAATCGGTGGTAAAATATTGTTTTATCGAGGGGGATGAAAACCAGTGAATTTGCCCAAGTTGTCGATAGTTTCGAGATGAAGGAAGCATTCAAGGAAGGTTAAAGAGCTCAAGACAGTTGATTCCCATACTGGAAACGGGCGTTCGGGATGAGCTACCATTCTAAACCTCGGCATTGTAAGGTGGGGTGGTAAGCTACTTTCCTAACAGTACTTTACCCCCTGTTTTACGTCAGGTATCCATTTACTGCTGGGTGGACAGATAGAAGGTGAAGAACACGTGCTTGGGCGTTCTTGGAACTCATCAACTTCAGCAAAGTATACACGTGGTCTAATCACTTTGCCACCTACCCCTCTAAAGACAGCAAGGATGACTTCAATTCTAATTCGAAGCCACCGCGTTGATTTCTAGAAATTTCTGTTTTGGTAGAGAGTGTTCCAAAGAAATTTTTTTCTCTATTTGATTCGCAAAAACTAAGGACGGATTTGAAATCAAGGTTATACTTAAGTTATTGCGATTTTAGATTAAAAATCGCGAAATCGTAATTGACATTTTATTTAACAATTGTTCACTTCTAGCATCATTTGAATTATCTGCCTGATAGTGATAACTTTTCACAACTCGAAGGTATTATTGCTTTCATGCATAAGACACATTTTCACAACTCGAAGGTATTATTGCTTTCATGCATAAGACACAATTGAAAAGGCGATGGACTAATTTGCACAACTGGATTCATTTCTATGGCTTACTCGCTTGCGTCGATGACCTACTTTGCGTTGATGTACTTACTTGCGTCGATGGCCTACTTTGCGTCGATTGCAAAATTTGCGCAGATGATCTACTTAACGTAGTGGATTTTTACGTAGAAAGCTTCATCGTTATTAAGTGTTTTAACTTTATACTTGAAAAGAAGCAAGCATAATTGCCTATAAATTGTTGTTGGAATCAAAAGATAATCTGCATTTCTCAGTTAGTTTTCATGTGCCACTCGCTGTAGAATTAAGATTTCGTTAGAAGGTTACTGAGGAATCTGCCGTGTGCAAAGCGACTGTTCAGATTAAACAGGTCGTTACGAATCAAGTCGCATCGGCCGTAGCCATGGATCTAAATTCTTAATTTGAAGGTAATGGATTGGATGCGACAGAATGATTCGCTTTCTCGCATCAAAGAGCGATGTTACTGTAAAACAGAAAAGACAACGAGGAGGTGTCGTTTCTTCAGTATCACAAAATGCCACAGGATTCCGAATAAGCTTTCGTTTTGACGTTTTACATGCGATCCTGTCATCCTCCTTGTAAGCAGTTCAAATCACTGCAGCTGTTGTATCGAAGAACCTGTGCAGACAGACGTGCCGGTAGAACACATCAACGCATCTGAAGCGAAAGGTCACCCGGCCGGGATTCGCTTGACTTGCCATGCCTGCAATGATGTAATGACTTGGGCTGCACTCACCGCTCGTCCATGGCCGTCTGCATCTTGTTGTTTGTGGATAACGCTAGTTAGGACGCGCGAATCAATTTCCGTCAATTCCCACAACATCCGGCCGTGAGTTTATTTTGAACAAGGAGCTTTGGTGGAGGAGAAATTTTCAACGGTTAATGATATGATTAAAAGGTGAATTTCTTGTTTATTTTTAACCTTTACCTATTTTCTTAATTCCATTATTGGTTTCATTTCACCACTCTGATTTTAGCCCACGTCGTGCGTCTATTTCTTTGTGAACACGCCTAGCTCGATCTTTTATGTGAAGAAGTCTGCCGTGCTTTCCTCTCAATATTTAAAATCTTAAAAACCAACTCCTGGCCTCGTTAATTGTTGCAAATCATTGAACACTTACGATTTGTAGTAACTAATTCGTGTATGATTTTATTCTTGCGTTGTATTTTTTTATGGAGGGCCTCTTGAAAAGCAGCTACGGCTGAATATCTACCCTCCATAAACATCTCCAATAATGATAACAATAGTAATACCTCTCTTTTTAGTTTAACTTGTTACTGAGTTTACGTATTCTAACAGAATTAAGCTTGAGTAGATCCATACACTTGGACAGCATACTCGGTTTAAAGGGTAGCAGAAGCATGGGACAGGGCTTTGAGTGTTTTCTAGGGAAGTGAATATTTTACATGCTAGCCTCCCTCTCTTCCAAAGCAATACTGTTTCGTTGGGATAATGCCGGGTTTTAATCCATGATAAATGCGGCATGAGCGCCAACATGAAAGCTATAACACTACATCCCAATTGATGTAGCTAAGACGTAGCAAAGATATATCTTTCTTCAAATTAGCATCCAATTAGTTCACTGTGATTATTTCCTATCCGCAATTTTCATTTAGTCTTGAAAGATGTCAGAAGGACTATTTTCATACGAATGCATTTGAGTTATCCATTCTCTTATTGATCCCTAAATTCATAGCATTACTTGATCATACGATACTACAATTAAGCAAACAGATGCATCCAAATGTCCTTAATATCTATGACATCGTGTTCAATGCTATTCTATGCTTCTATTTTCCTTTTTCTGATTTCCTCATAACATCTTTCCATTGCTGAACTTTGCTTTCTTTTCAGGCCACGCCCTTTACTAGTCTGAATGAATGGAATCTGGTTTTTAGCATTGTTCATATTCTGCTTAAAAAGAGCTGCATGTGGTGGTAAGTTACGCTTACTTACTTCTGTACATTAATTTTGACATGTCAAACAATACTCTTCGGCCCAAGTGATCGACTTACTGAATTATTTGTGATTAAATGATTGATTGATTCATGTAATGATTTATTAGTTGATTGATCAGTAGTTTGCTTGATTAATCAACTGACATCCCAATTGATTGACCAATTGATTAGTTGATTGAATCATATTTGACTAAATCATTGATAGGTTGTTTCCTTAATCGATCAACTGACTTACTGAAAGGCTGATTCATTGATTGAATCATATTTGACTAAATCGTTGATAGACTGTTTCCTTAATCGATTAACTGACTTTCTGACTGACTGATTAATTGGTTGCATGATCGGTTTAGTCATCGATTGATTGATCGATTGATTGACTAATTGATTGATCAGTTGATTGATTGATTGATTGATTGACTGCTTATTTGATGGATGAGCTCATCAATTGCAGGAGTGATTTTTAAACGGATGAACAGCGAATAGTCTTTCATTCCATTTTCAGTTTCCAATAAAGCCCAGACATTTCCTGATGTAGCATACTTCCTTGGCACAAAGCATCCTGATCTGTCTAAAGTTTACAAGATTGGTGACTGCGAGGTGAAAATCCTATCTGGTAGCTGCGCATTCAGAGTAATACCACAAAGAGTTCATTGTTTGACACTTGCTAAAGTCATTCGTAGTGTCCTCCCGAGCTACATTATTACGCTATCAAGCAAACAGATACGGGACATATTGCCCATTAGCATCAGTGTATTCTACATCAATACCTGTCTTGCTAAAGTGACATTTGTGACGAACGCTGACGGAGAACTGAGAATATTACCAGGTGCGATCACAACCATCTTTAACTTTGATACCCATCGATTTGTGATTCTCCATCATTTGTGACTGATGATTTCTGATTATTGGTCCGTGATTTTTTTTGCCATTTTCATGATTGATAATTTCTGATTATTGATTTCTGATTATTCATTGTTTGTGATAGATGATTTCTGATAATTGATTTGGAGTCATTTGTCGTCTTGATTGATGATAAATTGATGATTCCCGATTATTGGTTTGTGATTCATGATTGATGCTAGAATGCTGATAATTTGACTAGCACACAATTCTAACGATCTGATGGGTACTGCTTTTCATCATGTGGTTGCTTCCTTCAAATTGATAGCAGGGTTAGTTAGCAGAGTGCTTAGAGCTCATGCTTGCGTTCCTCCCTTCTTCCTTCCCTGCATCTTACAACTTGCCATCTTTCAAATCCAAGATCAATAAACTTGATCTGATCTCTCTTTCCTCTTAGCCTTTCACTTTCTGCTTTCTTCCTTTGTTGGGGCTTCGTTTTGGCCACCATGGCTTTTCCTCCACATAACCCGCTGAAAAATGCTTACTATGCTGATATTCCCAAGCTCCAGGTATATTTGCATCTGTTTTTAAATGGCTCTATCTGTCAACCCCGCAGTGGATAGGTAACTGGTGTAAATAAGTAGGTTCATGTGGTGAGAAAGGCCATGGCTTTCCACGCTGCCCTGCAATGCCGTGGCTCAGGAATGCCGCTGCCCCTCTAACGAAGTACTCCCGATGCCTGAAGCGAGTGTGAGACTCTATGACATGTGTGTGACATTATCATGACATGTTCGGGCAATGCTAGCAATAATAGCACTATTGGCTTGGAAAGCAATGGGAAACCATCTCATAAAAATCCACTTCCTTTTTTGGAAACATTCGGAGCCCCGTCTCTGGTTTCTGCAAAGCTCAAAATCGAGTATGCAACCCAATTGAAGCAATTCACTGCTGCTTCTGTATATATGTGACGAATAAAGTCGTTTACTGACGTGAAATTTCCTTCTCCAGACTTGAAAATCGAATCGATGGTTGCTGATCTGTCTGTTCCTTTCCCGTTCGGTGATTATGAGTTAACAGCAAGAGGGGTGTGGAAATTTCTCGACAAAGACTTAACTGTCAAGGTTACAAGAAGCATTTCAAGAGAAATGACATTGTCTGGTTCAGTTCATGAAGGTAAGCATTTTAGCTTCGTCATTCTGCACAACAAACAAATCTGATTTCGCAAAATTTACTTTCATTTTCATTCGACGGTGGAAATGTTTGTCACAAAATGATTATCTGCAACAAACATGCCTTTCATTAACATACTCATATTTCTATTATTTGATTTTTCATCAGTTTGATTCATCATTATTCAATTTGATTATCTCGATTGAGCTTGATTGACTTGATTGAGTTTGATTCTGCCTAATTCACATTGATTCCTTTCGATGTAGCTACGCTTAATTTGATTCACATTGATTCACATTGATTCACATTGATTAGTGATTCAATTTGATCCAGCTTTATTCATATTGATTTGATCAATGATAATTCTACTTACTTGATTCACTATGATTCAGTTTGACTCAACATGATTTCATGATCAAACAGGTCTTTCAATCCGAACAATTGGGAGGAAGTTCAACGTTGACATCCTGCCCGCTGGTGGACTGAAAGTTCTACTGGATAATATTGGTCTAGATAATTTCAATCTCCATCGAGTGAAAGTTCGGGGAAAAATCGATGCAGTTGCTGGAAATTATGATTTTGTTTTCTCAGGTGAATTTATTGGTCTTATTGATTGATTTAAAACTTCTTAAACTACTAGACAACTCGTTGGTTTAGTGCTCCATTACAGATCAATTGGTTGCCAGTTCGAATCCACCCTCAGCTAAACTTTAACTTGGAGTGAGGAGAGTCGCTAGCTCTCTGTAATTCCAGGTGTAGGAATCATGAGGTGTGGTCACATCGAGAGAGGAAGGACCTGGACACTGCTCGATAAGCAAAAAGCTTCTCAGTGTCCTAAAATCTGACTTTGAAAGTTAAACGGAGAGCGTAAGAAAGAGTCAATCATTGATTTATTCATAATTTTATTCATATATTCATCCATGCATCTGAATGCTTATTTTAGGTATGCCTGATTTGAAAGTATTTGAAGAAGCGCACGTCAAAGTTTTTGTCGTCAAGAGAGGGAGCTACAAGAACCTGGCAATACTTTTAGAGCTACCAGACTTTTCGCCAGTTACTTTACTCAAAAAGATGTTCGGTCCTACAGTAAACAGAATAACATTGTTACGAGATCGTAACCAGACGCTGGCACTTTTTGTTACCAGTCAAAGCATCGCGAACTTTTCCCAAGTACTCACAGCGCACGGAAGTTCGCGTTGGATTCATCGTGATTCTCAGTTTACAGAGGGAGCGACGTTACTGGTGACGCTTCCATTCCCGAAGCGGAAAGCGCTGGACATGAAAATACAAATCTTTACAGATGGACTCGGGTTTGCGCTGCCGGACGGCGAAAATTTACCCGCGGATTTAGCGTTGACCGCAATATCACCCATCCGCGTTACGCGTATCGATCGCAAAGACTTTAAGTTGTATGACGATTTGGACTCTGATCAAAAGACCAAAAAGTTCCACCAAATCCTCATTCTCAAATTCCGCTACTTCATCTTCAATGATACCTATGTTGCCGCTGCGGAGCAGTTGAATGCGATGGAGGAGGAGTTGAAAGAGATGATGCCAGTACCAATTGAGCAAAAGCGCAAAACGCTTTCAGATTTTCTGTCCGAAGAGAGCCCCCCGGCTAAAGGGAAGGACGCGTTGGATATGTTTTTTAAGCGCAGTGAAAGGCTCTCGGAGAAAGACAGCGAAGGAGAGAAAGAAGTCGGGGGTAGAACGGGAGCAAAACTGGAAGCTGTGACGACTAAAAATGCGTTGACACAGCGGATAGGCTTGTTGAGACGTCGTAGATATGATAAAACAACAAGCTGAGATTTCGAGAGTTGTTTAAAACGCATGCATAGTTGATTTGAATAGAATGACAGCATTGGGGATTCTATATTCCTAGTCAAACAACAAAACCTTCAGTTTCATTCTTCAAACTTTATTTTCAATACCTCCACATCACTCGAAAGCACCCCAACTAAATGGCTTCCCTTTTATGGTAAATAGTTACATAATCATGCCGAAGAGTGGTCTATGGTCCTATTCTATCAGGGGTACCCCTACTGAGCTAAATAGTAGCCCTGTTAAATAGGTTATGGCCATAAATTACCCTTTTTCTGCTGGGAAGAAACAGCTTGTAGGCTACTCGATTCCTTGATTGCTTTATTCAAGAGATTTTTCATGCCTTTGTAGTGACAATTATTCTCAAATTTTTGTATGCCTCAATTACAGTGATAATGTTTTAGAAACGGGATATTTTTGTTGAATGTGTATTGCTTGTAAATGCTGGATCATAATTAAGAATTGAACAAATTAATTGATGCACCTAGTCAGATGGATTTTTGCTAATTTGCCAACATTTGTTTACAAAAGACGAAAGTTAACAGCCTTCTGTTTTTTCCTTGTTGACCCTTCAGCTTAAAACATCAGTTCATAGCTCGCTTGATAGCATGGCCTATGCCATACTGTTGAGGGCCCCAGTATGGGCTTCAACAAGTTTTCTTGCATCACGGTAAGCTTTCTCTTTAGATGACATTCGATTTATTGATACAGAGACGGATAATTCTTTCGTGTTGATATATAAATAGCATTATTTGTCAGCGGGAAGGCCTCTTATCTAGAAAGAATAAGATTTACCTTCCGTAAGACATTGCCATTCACATCTATGATTTTCGAATCACGATTCTTATAGCTATAATTATCTTTGGTAAGCTTTTTGGCTTTTTTGGAGATCCATAGATACATCCGCTGTCACTCGATGCACGTTCAACGCCTAAGACGGTACCGCAGTCCAATCAATTTAAAACGACCAGCTACTTAACGATCAGCGCCTTCTTTGTCACAAGACTTTGACTAACTGTAAACAAATATAAACAGCCCCTTTGTTTAACCCTTTTCAATTTCACTGCAACTCTTTTGTCTCCCTTTGCAAATTATCCCATTCAAGGTGTGAATCCTTTTCACTTAGCATTTGAAACATTCTCCGATTTTTTCTGAACCCAAAACAACTTCGAATTTCATCAAATTTGCATCTAAACTTCAAGCTGACGAATTCCACATTTTGGGATTTTCCTGAATTTTTTGGGTTATTATTCGCAAAGTTATCGGTAATTTCCTCCTTTCAGTTGCGAAAAACTCCAACTTTTACAAAGGATCCCTTTTGTCTCAAGCACAATGGGGCAGTTAAAACACCAAAACTTAATTTTAAACTTAATTTTAAGCTCAATTTTACCGAATTTTACATAGAAACATGCAGAGCACTTTTCTTCACCTTGTGATATTTTTTCCAGATATGTATGATTTTTTTTCGCAAAGTTATCGAACTTTTTCTCCGTCGCCTTCTCAAAAGTCCCCGTTTACACAAAGAGTTTCAAAAATTACAATAGCGACCTCGCTTGGGCGGAACAAAAGAAAATCGGTTTTTCGCAATTAATTCCATATTTCTCTATAGAAGTAGACAATTAAAGATATTGAAAAAGTCGGCCGAAAAATCCTGGATTTTTTGATGCATAATGCGCATAGTTTTAACCAGAAATGGCGATAGAATTAAAGTTTTTCTAAAATCGTCCATAATGGCGGAATTCAAAAGAATCGACTAAAATTTTTTTTCAAAATGCGTCGCAGCGTCCAAAGTCGAGTTTGAGCCAAATGTGGAGGAGCTTTGCATTTCTTAGCTTTTAGGGCTATTTTTCTTGGTTAGAAAAATGATAAAAAGGTCGGAAAAACGTGGAAATATGGTAATTTGAGAATTTTCTCCCCAATAGAGTAGTTTTTGAAGCGATTTGATGCTCTTTCAAGAACCAATATTTCGATCGTTCTTGATTGATCGATCGTTTTTGAAATATCCACATAAAATATGCTGACCGCGTCCATAGTCCAGTGCTAGAATACTCGCTTTGTAGACTGTACGAAATGGGTTCGATACCTGGCCAAGTCACAATAAAGACTTCAAAATTCCCCCATTTAGACAGGCAAAAGGGTCCAACATCAATCAAGAACGATCGAAATATTGGTTCTTGAAAGAGCATCAAATCGCTTCAAAAACTACTCTATTGGGGAGAAAATTCTCAAATTACCATATTTCCACGTTTTTCCGACCTTTTTATCATTTTTCTAACCAAGAAAAATAGCCCTAAAAGCTAAGAAATGCAAAGCTCCTCCACATTTGGCTCAAACTCGACTTTGGACGCTGCGACGCATTTTGAAAAAAAATTTTAGTCGATTCTTTTGAATTCCGCCATTATGGACGATTTTAGAAAAACTTTAATTCTATCGCCATTTCTGGTTAAAACTATGCGCATTATGCATCAAAAAATCCAGGATTTTTCGGCCGACTTTTTCAATATCTTTAATTGTCTACTTCTATAGAGAAATATGGAATTAATTGCGAAAAACCGATTTTCTTTTGTTCCGCCCAAGCGAGGTCGCTATTGTAATTTTTGAAACTCTTTGTGTAAACGGGGACTTTTGAGAAGGCGACGGAGAAAAAGTTCGATAACTTTGCGAAAAAAAATCATACATATCTGGAAAAAATATCACAAGGTGAAGAAAAGTGCTCTGCATGTTTCTATGTAAAATTCGGTAAAATTGAGCTTAAAATTAAGTTTAAAATTAAGTTTTGGTGTTTTAACTGCCCCATTGTGCTTGAGACAAAAGGGATCCTTTGTAAAAGTTGGAGTTTTTCGCAACTGAAAGGAGGAAATTACCGATAACTTTGCGAATAATAACCCAAAAAATTCAGGAAAATCCCAAAATGTGGAATTCGTCAGCTTGAAGTTTAGATGCAAATTTGATGAAATTCGAAGTTGTTTTGGGTTCAGAAAAAATTGGAGAATGTTTCAAATGCTAAGTGAAAAGGATTCACACCTTGAATGGGATAATTTGTAAAGGGAGACAAAAGAGTTGCAGTGAATTTGAAAAGGGTTAAACAAAGGGGCTGTCTATTTGTTTAGTAATGTCTTAAATTAGCATATAGCTATTTATTTAGTAATGTCTTGAATTAATATCAAATCTAACATTCAAAAATAGCATCGCAAGTGAGTAAATTGAAAACAGATCACCGCAAATCATAGTGAGTTTCGAAAATAAGTTTCTCTCTCCACGTTTCTGTATCCTGCGCTGTCTCCGCGACTTCTGTGATGGTGAGGCCCCTGTCTGACAGGTGACGCCGCATTTTGCTCTCTAAGTTTATCTTGGGTCTTCCCCTTTGCCTTCTGCCATCTGTCGGAAGGAGTTCGGTGGTGTGGGGGTTGTGCCATAGGGCGTGGCCCAGGTAGGAGTGAAACCTTTTTCCATATCTCGTTTCTTATGCTTCCCACTCGAGTCCTTCTTACAAGTTCCTCATTACCAATTGCGGATAGTACATTCGCATCACTTTTCGTAGGCATATAAAAATTTATGCATGAGTTTTCAAATGGTCCCCTGGAAAACAGTTCTTACTATGCAAGAGGTCAACATGTCTAATGAATTCAAAATGAAAAGAAAATTAAATGGGTTCCAATCCCGCCACCGGAATAACAAACCACATCCCAACAGCCAATTCAGCTCTCCATCCTTCCGACGTCGGTAAATGAGTACTCAGTGGTAACTCCGATGCCACTATCGGAAATGGCGTAAGCCCACATCAGCTGTATAGCAACCCATATACCCATCCTGCATTAATATCGGAACAACGTAAAAAATGATGATTTGATGGCTTGCTTGCTTGCTGGCTTCAGTATGCGCTTCTTGCTTCCCTGAGTCCTACAACTTGCAATCTTTCAAATCTAAGATCAATAAACTTGATCTTATCTCTCTATCCTCTTAGCTGCTCGCTTTCTTCTTTCCTCCTATGTTGGGGCTTTGTATAAGCCATCATAGCCTTTCCTCAACATAACTCACTCATTCCTACAACTTGCAATCTTTAAAATCTAAGATCAATAAACTTGATCTTATCTCGCTATCCTCTTAGCTGCTCGCTTTCCTCTTTCCTCCTATGTTGAGGCTTTGTATAGGCCACCATGGCCTTTCCTCAACACAACACACTAAAAAAGGAAAAGAAAAAAAAAGATTGAATTCTACAATCAATACAGTAATCGGCATAGTAGGTCAGTGATACAGAGATCAGCCGAGTATCCGAATCATTTTCACTGCCAAAGAGTATCTCAAAGCTCTAAATGAGCAGTTCAGGCTGCTGTGCTATCTAAAAAAGACATTCTGGTGCCTGCATTAGCAATGAAAAGGCGACAAAATCCACATTCTATGACGTTATTTTGAGCTAATAGTGGTGTTAAATCGTGAGAAAAAGCCTTAAACTTAGTCAGCTCGAGGTTTTAAAGCTGTTTTAAAAGGCAATTCTTGCTCTCAGACATGCATTTCTAAGTTAACAACTGAAACAGTGCCGACGGTTCGCTCAGGGCATTAAATATTAATTTGCAACGATCGAAAATCAGCAGATTTAACATTTTTGTAGAACACTTCTTCTGCAGCTTCATCTTTGCACGTGAGGTATCTTCCATCACTTGGCACTTGGCATAGATCTTGACAAGGTCCGTTGATGAGCACTGCTACATTGCATTGCTATTGGAGCAGATCGGTAGCACCGCACCAAAGCATCTTTTTGAACGTTTGTTGAAGCACAATACGGAGTGGTCTACAATCAGTGTCAGGTGAGCAGCGAGGGAGCCAGTCATCTATTAATTTGGGCTTCACCTGGAAGCTCTTTTTGCTTAAGTAGAGAGTCACAACTATCATCAGTTCCAAAGGGATAAATCGCAGACGTCAAATTAACCAAGCTGTGTTGGTTGAATTTGCGAGGATAGGCATTGAGCCCGAAACCTTGACATCTACAGGAGAAGGCTGTACCAACTAGGTCACCACCGGCCCATCTCATGGAAATGACAGCCGAGGTAATTTCATGCAAGTCGCCTATCGTAGTGACATCAACTTCAGCCATTGTATGCAACATAGTTATGATCTGTTTCCAATGCAGAAGAAATGTAGTGAGTGGCTCCATCCGATACTTCCTCTACAGTCTAGCATCAATAGATCTTGCACACTCCATCTTGATTCTAGCAATGACAGCGAAATCCATGTTCACCGGGATGGATGACACGCGTGGCTCTCAGCTGAATCCATCCCAAGTGATTATTCGATTTCTTGGATTCAATTTTTCTCATGCTCAACTCATAACTCAAGTGTCCATCGCCTCCGAGCGCTTTGTAGCAGTCAAGTTTCCGATTAAGTATCGAAACCACCAATCAAAACTGAATCGCAAAATCGTCAGTATCGTGATTTGGATCGTTTCGGCACTTTTCAGTATCGCTGTTACGCTACCTTCTTTGATTCTTGGCTATCCACGTGTGATTGGTACAGTCTGTTGCGCCACTTACACGATTTCGCTAATTCTTGTCACCGAAATGTACCTAATGACCACGTTAGAGGTGAGAAAAGCGAAGAAGAGAGTGCAAAAGACAAGAAATCCGCGCAGAGATGGTCGGGACCAGCTGGCAAGAGCCCGTTCTCATGAAAACGAAACCCTCATTCTGTCTGCTGCAATTGTTGGGGCATACTTCACATTGAATACCACTTTGATCGTTTACACAGCGTTTTATGAGGGCGTAGAGGCGAGCAAACCAATGCTAGCCCGTTCATGCTACACAACGGATGGGAAGCTTGCACACATAGCCATTGGGTTGGCATCACTTAACAAGCTCGTCGATCCGCTGATGTACTTCTACTTAAAGTTCTACATGAATAGGAGAAAGCAAGGCAGGATAGAAAACATAAAAATCAATGGGACAGCAGATGCAAGGGTTGATAGCCCTGGAAAGACTGAATGACATTGATTATGGCGAAAAGATTAAAAAGAGTATATTGGCTGGAAAACAGAAGACAGCATGATTGAAAGCAGGACGATGGTGTATAAGTCCATCAATAACATTGCCCAAAAATTCATGGATAGAATGTTTACAAGGAACTAACAAGGTGCGACGAGGCAGCTACGATGTACCAACGCTGACTTACAGCTGCCAAAGAAAAACACTTGTAATGGTTAAAAGTCATTTCCGGTAAGGGGTGCAGAACTTCGGAATAGCCTGGATACCGAAGCTAAGTTGGCAACCTCTTTGAATCGATTCAAATCTTTGATTGAAACCTATCCGTTCCAATTTTGTTCTAGTTGGATAAACTTCTCTAGTTTCATTGTATGTCTTAGAGTTGTAAATATCTTAATAGGGTATTATAATTAATAGAACTGTAGGACTGAGGCATGATGTGATGTGACATTATATGACATGACATGATATGATATGATATGATAAGATATGATGTGATATGACATGACATGACATGACATGATATGATATGATATGACATGATATGATGTGATATGATGTGATGTGATCTGATGTGATTTGATGTGATATGATGTGATGTGATCTGATATGATATGTGATATGATATGACATGATATGATATGATGAGATATGATGTGATATGATCTGATGTGATATGAAGTGATATGATATGATGTGATATGATGTGATATGATATGATATGACATGATATGATATGACATGATATGATGTGATGTGATATGATATGATATGACATGATATGATATGACATGATATGATGTGATATGACATGATATGACATGATATGATATGATGAGATATGATATGATATGATATGACATGATATGATATGATATATGACATGACATGACATGATATGATGTGATATGATGAGATATGATATGACATGACATGACATGATATGATATGATATATGATGTATCAAGTCAGTAAGTTGCGCTTTACTTTAAATTTCTATGGACGATTGATATCCTGGCAGATGAGCAGGCTAAAAGCCTGCAATTGCCACGGATACGCAAAAGTATGGCCCAAAAATTGACGAGAAACGATAGATATTAATTCAAGGCTTAAAACAAGCCCTGTAGATACCTCTGAGACTTGATCTTCATGACTGCATCAAATAGAGCATAGCGTAACAGAGAATAAAATGGGACGAATTAAACAGAGCAGAGCAGAGCAGAGGAGAGGAGATCAGAGGAGAGGAGAGGAGAGCAGAGCACGGGAGAGGAGAGCAGAGCAGAGGAGAAGAGAGCAGAGGAGAGGAGAGGAGAGGAGAGCAGAGCAGAGCACGGGAGAGGAGAGCAGAGCAGAGGAGAGCAGAGGAGAGGAGAGCAGTGGAGAGGAGAGCAGAGCAGAGGAGATCAGAGGAGAGGAGAGCAGAGCAGAGGAGATCAGAGGAGAGGAGAGCAGAGGAGAGGTGAGGACAGGAGAAGAGAGCAGAGCAGAGGAGATCAGAGGAAAGGAGAGGAGAGCAGAGCAGAGGAGATCAGAGCAGAGGAGAGGAGAGGAGAGCAGAGCAGAGGAGAGGAGAGCGGAGGAGAGCAGAGCAGAGGAGATCAGAGGAGAGGAGAGCAGAGGAGAGCAGAGGAGAGGAGAGGAGATCAGAGGAGAGGAGAGCAGAGCAGAGGAGATCAGAGGAGAGGAGAGCAGAGGAGAGGTGAGGACAGGAGAAGAGAGCAGAGCAGAGGAGATCAGAGGAAAGGAGAGGAGAGCAGAGCAGAGGAGATCAGAGCAGAGGAGAGCAGAGCAGAGCAGAGGAGAGGAGAGCGGAGGAGAGCAGAGCAGAGGAGATCAGAGCAGTACAAAAAAGACCAAGAGTGAAAACAGAAATCAGGATAAGAAAAATCGTTTGATAATCTCATTCAGCGATAAATGCCTGAATCTAAATGGCACATTTCAAAGAAATACATCAGTTTCTATATCCTGCATCACAAAGGGGAAGTAGCATAAAATGATTAATTACTGTTTCTTAAGTGTTACCTTTTTGCAGGAAAAAACAGCAGACAGTCCGCTGGGAGGGCGCTTAACGTCGCATTTCAACAAACTCCGCTGTAAAAATCTGTATTGTGAGAATCGACGCCATCATGTAAATTGCCGAAAATACACGGCTTCTTTTTGAATGGAGATGGCGAGGGGTAAACACATAAAACGACTTTCATCTTGCTATCTGCGAAACTATAGGTCCGGATATCATTATCAGAGATTGTAGTAGAATAAACTTGAACTGCAAAGCCCTGGTCAAACGATCCAACATTTCACCCAAAATTCACTGAATATCCCTGTTCAGTGAAATGGTAGGTCGTTTGACCACCATACCATCTTCAGTCACATTGGGTGATGTTGGATGGAATTTACTGGCGATCACAACAAGCCAGCATTTCATTCAACTTTCATATTGTCTCAAAATGTTCAGTGAAATGTTGGATTGTTTGACCACCCCTGCAATTAACTTCATCCAACATAAAATGAAATTTCGCGCAAAATGTTGGATAGTTTGACGACGGCTTAAGATGCTAAATCAAAGTTAAATTCATCAATTCAAATTCTAGAAAAAATGATGAATTTTGCTTTCATACAAAATTTAAGACTTTAAGGGGCTATGCTCATTGAGAAATTTCCAGGTCATTCCTCTCCATGTGACAGTACATCGTGATTTCTATGCCTGACGGTCTAAGAGAAAGCTAAGCTTGTGTTATGTCTTCATAAATATACATGCAAATCTACAGTATCAATCTATCTACCTATCTATATAGCTTTCTATTTATCTATCTATTCATCTATCTATTTATCTATCTACAGAGCCACACTGAGGTAAAAATACCCACTACACACACCCATACAACTACCCATTGCATTCCATCATAGCCTGTATTGGTCAGCTGATGACTATGCATCTAGCTAGCATATGAAATGGTCTAGATATCATAAAAAATCCCTTTTCATGCATGAGCCTCAGTTTTCATCTTCGGCATTCCTTGAATCGTATGCTCTGGTCCTTTGAAGAGGAGGAAGATTTCCTGACCTCCTAGTATCCTCATTGTCCATGGAACTTCTAAGCTCTCCCTGTGATCTCCCGCGCTCTTGAAGGGCTCTCCCGCCCTCTCCCTGCGCCATCCCGCGCTCTGCAGAATTCACCGCGGGATCTTCGCTGTTCTCATTCAATCTATTTGCAGGCTGGACAGTGGACAGAGCTCTTAGACTTGCCGCTGAGTTGCTCCTAAGACTAGCCGTGGAATGGTAAGTATGTGTTGTGTCGCGAGGAGAAGTTCGTCTTTCCAGATATGAAGGGCTCTCGTTTTGATGGGTCACTTCAATGGGAGCCAAATCAACTAAACGAAAATTACACCATGTTCTGAATATTAAAGCAAATCGAAAGAGTAAAGAAGAAACTCAAAAGCTAAGAATTCTGAGTACGGAAAATTGCTTCTAGGAAGATGGTCGGTGTTGATTCGAAATATTTTGCTAAAAGACGGCGTTGATCGAGTTACTGCCCGACAATAATCAAAACAGAAATGCGACAGTAAGCTTCAATGGTACTTACCAACGAGGTCAAATTCATGGGAAGGATTCGTGGCAGATGCACCTGCTCTTTGGTCCAAGTGTCGCTCACTGAAAGAAATTGAAAGCTTCTGCAGAACCACGTAGGCCGTTCAATTCCGACAGTAGCAATAAGGTGATTTTCATAGAAGACTTCCACCCTATGTGGTTCCAAGTTGGAACAGAACCAGTGCTATATCTACGTATCACAAAAGGCGAATAAAACAAGTTGGTGGCAAGAACGGCATTCGATCATAAAGAAACTAAGCCAAACTGTCATGAATATGCTTCACAGTCACAACGGGGACCTCATTTTGTTGGAGAAGCCTGTAGTAGTAGCAGTAGCAGTAGCAGTAGCAGTAGCAGTAGCAGTAGCAGTAGCAGTAGCAGTAGTAGTAGTAGTAGTAGTAGTAGTAGTAGTAGAAGTAGTAGTAGTAGTAGTAGTAGTAGTAGTAGTAGTAGTAGTAGTAGTAGTAGCAGTAGTAGTAGTAGCAGTAGTAGTAGTAGGAGTAGTAGTAGTAGTAGTAGTAGTAGTAGTAGTAGTAGAAGTAGTAGTAGTAGTAGTAGTAGTAGAAGTAGTAGTAGTAGTAGTAGTAGTAGTAGTAGCAGTAGTAGTAGTAGTAGTAGCAGTAGTAGTAGTAGTAGTAGTAGTAGTAGCAGTAGTAGTAGTAGTAGTAGTAGTAGTAATAGTAGTAGTAGTAGTAGTAGTAGTGGAGAGGCAATCGAGCAGCCTGGAGGATGTTCATAGCATAGTGACTCAGAATAGAAAGAAAGCTGAAAAGGATGATGATAAGGGTAGCGACATAGGTAAAAATTAAACTGGTAAGCTATTAGCTAGATGGATAAAGCTCCTTCCCTCACCATTCTGATGAATAAGAAAGCGCTCATACCGCTTCTAAACAGACACCACACAACTGTGCGAGTACAGTGAATGCTACAGTTAGGGGCTGGTCATCTGGTAGGACTGTTTGTTTTACTCCCATGCTTTTCCCCAAAGTGCTGAATGCTAAGCAGGGAAATAGCATGTACCGTACTTTTTTCAAGTCCTTTGCGTGACTCAACAGTGTATCGGCCCCTACCTAATGCAACGAAATAAACCGTTCTACCATTGGGCCATGTATGCATCCTACAAGATAGATAAAAACTTACGAATTATTTCTGGACTCATAAGCTGGTGGTCCTGGATGCTGGCACTCTGCGAGAACTTCTGCGTACGACGGAGGAGCATTGATAATTGATGGCGAGCCGCTCTGATGGTCATAAGCAGTGTTGTAGAAAAAGAGGCCCTCCTTTGAAGGACTTTGATAGGAGGGCAAACGTTCTGTTGGCAATAAATACATATGATATACATAGCATACATAAATACATACCGTCAACTCTGCCTAATTCGAAAGTCATGTAATTCGAACTTGTAATACTTGCATGCAATGCTTATTCGAAGAAAATCTTAAAATCCTTCGAAAATCCCCTAACAAGAAAATTCTATAACTCTAGCCTCTGTAATTCGAAATTTTTGAAATTCGAACATTATTGCAATCCCTCAGGAATTTCGAATTAGACAGAGCTGACTTTACAGTATATAAATACATATGTACATACATACTGTATATACAGACACATAAATATACATTATATATATAAATATATCTATTTATATAGATACGTTCTATTAGGTTATTTCCATCAAAATCTTTTGCATTGTCTCAGAAAGCTTTTTTGCAGTAGGCTAAGAAGATCGTCTGATGAGGAGGACGAGAGCAGAGGACTGTCATTATTATATCATCATTGGGGTTTAGCATACCTCCATTGGAAAAATGAACAGTTGGTTCTCTCGTGCTTTGACCTTCATTTGCTGAATCGAACAAAAGAGAGAAGTCAACAACCAGTCTGGTTTTAAACAGCAACGTAGAAGTACACCTAGCTTCATAAATCACTACAGTATATTCACAGGCTGAGGGGTTTACGGTTGGATGCCCTCCCAGTCACCAGCCCTGTCCGTTAATCCCGGCTGAAGGCCGCTCGTAGCCTCCAAAAGCTGGGTTGGGTTTATACAGTTCAATTCAGTTCATTTCATTTTAAAATTCCACTACATGCAAATGCCTCTTAAGTTATTACATGCTAAGTCAAAGCAAAATTACAACTGGGAAATACAAACCAACAAAATAACAAATTGAAAATAAAGTTTGCATGCAAGGAACGTCTAAAAAGGAGGAGCTATCTCAATAGGAAAACCAACAGGGGAGGGCACCCCTTGGTTAAAACAAAATCTTAGAGTTTTAGTGACGACGAATAAAGGTTGCATTAATTCAACAATTTCTCATTTCACAAACATATAAGGTTTCATAAGTATACCCAACATTTTAAGTATGACTGCTAAAGTTGACTGGTTGCTTGAAATCCTAGGACTGGTAGTCGGCATTCAAATGAAAACAGGAAAAAATTACCTGGAGTAACAGCAGCTGGCATCCTTCTTCCACTAAGCTCTCTTTGGGCCTTCATCTTCCTTCTACGATAAAATTCGATCGCACAGGCGCCAAGGACTATCAAGACTGCAGATGAAACCAAAACTGATGCAATCGTTACTGTGTTTGAAGTAACTGATGATACATTTCCATTTTCTCCAGCTTGCACTTGGCAAAAAAAAGGTTCCAGAATAAGCAAATTGAACTGGTCTTTCTGGCCAGTAAACCGGATTGAAGAAAGACACGTCAAAAATACTTGCTTAACTCGGTGCTACGGCACGTCCAAAAATATCCTACGGTCAGTGGTTCAAATGCCACTTTAAACTTTACTAAAATAGGCCAGCTACTATGGCCACTCTAGTCTAGGGGTAGGAATGACAAAGCATGGTCATGTCACGAGGAAGAACCAGAATACTGGTCATAAGAACAACTTGTTAGTTTTCTAAAAGTCCACCTCACGATATTAGGTAAGAAGCATGAAACAAAGCCAATAAAAGAAAATAAAATGATAAAATGCTATGAATAACAAGTGGAAGCAGCGAGTGAAACAGACTGATTGCGAAGAAATTTTGGACGGGCCTTGCATTGATGCTAAGCATATGAGCAACACTGTTTTCAAGATGCGAAATCGAAACAAAACTAGTAAGAAATCAAGGTGAGTTAGGAGACAACGCATTTAAAGTCACTATGTGTAAGCATAACATGCATAGATACGATCTGTATGAATACGAGGCATACATACACAGTGTGCATAAACACGAGACGCATGGAAACGAGACATACGGTACGTGGGGACACGAGGCAAGCAAGAGACGTGAGGATACACGACCCATGGAGACGCAACGTGTAAAAACAAGAGACGTACAGACACTATATACACGGACACGAGACACACGGACACTATATACACGGACACGAGACACACGGACACTATATACACGGACACGAGACACACGGACACTATATACACGGACACGAGACACACGGACACTATATACACGGACACGAGACACACGGACACTATATACACGGACACGAGACACACGGACACTATATACACGGACACGAGACACACGGACACTATATACACGGACACGAGACACATGGACACGAGACACATGGATATGAGACACATGGATATAAGGCACATGGATATGAGACACATGGATATAAGGCACATGGATATGAGGCACACGGACACGAGACACATGGATATGAGACACACGGACACGAGACACATGGATACGAGACACACGGACACGAGACACACGGACACGAGACACATGGATATGAGGCACATGGATATGAGACACATGGACACTATATACGTTTAAGTACAAACACGGAAAAAATCATTGCTGTATTACCTGGCATATATAATTTTCCAAATGAGCACGGCATAATGTAGTCTGTACAGCTGCAATTATCTCGATGTTGCAGAGTACTTGAAAAATATTGCGGCGGCCTCGATCCACAGAAACATTTCTGGCGCACTTCGAATGCGTACTTAAAACCTTTGCACACCAATCGACATGATTTTTGTACGTAGCCTAAGGAAAGATAAAAGGGAAAATATAAAGTTCCAACGCATCCTGGAGACATGTCATAAGACGGGCTAGTTCCACTCTAATGATGAAATGCTTTTGCAATCAAAAGAAATCATAGTACGAGGACGGTGTGGATTCAGGACAGGCGGCATTTTGATCGGCTGAAAATGCAATGCCTCGAAGCTGTCATTTGCTGGAACACGACTGATCTCATCTCAGTCAGAATCCACGCTATGCGTCGCTTTGTTGGAATGCCAAGGGAAGCTTTATTCGTGTAGATGGACCGCTTTAAAAAGATGCACTATCTCAGCTTACGAAGACGACTCATGTTAACCTAATTCCATGTGTACGAGCACTAAAAATAAGAGCACTGGTGTCAGCAACCAACCTTTTTCCTTGTAAAAATCCCGCAAAGAGATATGGTAGCACCCTGAAAGAAAATGGTATCGTTGCGTTGAATACAGAGGCCAGAAACAACACAACTTTAATTGCTTATCTATAAACTGGAATCTAAAAAGATACAACCACCACTGGTGCCAACGTATTGACCCTGTCTTTCCTTGGAGCCTACTAGTGATGGTCAAGGGAAGTTCCTGCAGCTTGGGCAACACTGGAGTCCATCTTCTCGCCCAGGCTGGCGCAATGAAGAGGGCAGAGGCCTAACATTGCCATGAGAACAGCGAGGTCTGGAGTGGCAGTCTGCAGGTTATAAGAAATCGAATTAGCGAAGGGTGGAATACGAACGACTTGCTCCGACGTTAAACGGCACCCGGTGGTGAGGCCTTGGTTCGGGAGTTCAAAGGCTTGGGACGAATGTCATAACCCCTTAGTCACCACCGTGCTGGGCCACCCTTGGACAAGGTGCAGTACCCATAAACCTCCCTTTCAGGGTTACGATAGCACACACCACTGCTGCCTTGTGGTCTACCCATTCTGGGAAAGGCTAGGGGAGTAAACCCCAACAGAAAAAGAGAAGCTGGAGTCACTTGAGATAGGTTGATGCCACTCCGGCAACTCCAGCGACGCTGTTGGTGTCCAAGCAGTATCGACACTCGTCATTCCCTTGGATCCACTGGCCGCATGGATAGGGAGGGCTTGCTGTCTGGACAACAGCTCGTCTTCCATACACCCTGCCCAGGCTATGTAGCTCCACTGGAGAGGACAGTCCAGCGCTAATCCATCGTCTCATGTAGACGGAAGAGTGCCGACGACGACGACGACAAAATACTTATATCTTGCAAGCATGCTTTTGCCGCAGTGCCAATTGCTAAAGAGACTTCTAACTAGAAATAACAGCGCCCGTATGAGTAAGCTTCGAAAAGAAAATAAAAGGGAGTGCGGATTTTTAGAAAAAACTTTTGCAAAACAAAGTGGTCTAGGACTAAAACGTTAGAGGCGCTCCATCTTACACCATAAATCCAACAATAACCCCAGCCCTAACAAAAACCACAGCTATAACCCTTACCCTAGTCACGAACATGATATCATTCTAGACGAGTCCGACAATGTTGAAGCCTTAACCATCGAAATTCTTACTAGAAAAAAATCTTGTACACATCCCATCTCGCTTCAAAAGTTTTACAATTGCAACAACTTAACACGACTAGGTAACAGAGCTTTACTTACCTGGGTATGTCGAATATCTTATTTTGATATGCGGTGAGCTCCACTCTTTTGCATGGAGTTGTATCATGAAACGATTATGAACTCTGAGTAGATCCTTGTCTTTTTCACTGGAGAAACCAGCAACTTTGATGCTCTGGCCAGAAGAATCAGAAACCATCAGTGTATTCCTACTAGAGCCTGGAAAGAGAGAGAGAAAAAGCTCGTCGTAGAAAAGGAGAAAGAACTCATCGCCAAAGCAGGCTGCATGAAAGAAGAACAAATACCTCAGAAGGTTTCCAACAGCATTAACTTTAAGCAAAAATGAAAGTGAAATAAAATATTATGCCATTCAAATAAGACATAAGACATAAGAATTTTCATTTTCAACCAAAAGAAGAATGACAAGGAATTGTAATCAACAATACGTACGATTAATGAAAACCGACTTAAACTAGAATGAAACTATTTTGAATGGAAAAAAAACAACAACAATTGAATGCCAAAATTGAACGAGAAAAAGTGATTACATCAAATTCTATAAACTAAATGGTTGGGAAGGGATCTTATAGCAGAGCTAATTTTTTAGACCCCCACCCGGCTGGCACGGCTGATCTGGCCGACCCAGACGTACTGATCAAATCATATCTGTTCGAAATAAACTGATCGATAAAACCACTGACCGATTTACTGTTGGGCCAAAGAATCGACCGATGAATGGAAGTTTGATTGAGCGATGTAATAATTAACCGCATTGTTGGATTTATCTTGAAATGACGTCACATTATGAGAAAGGACTAGGACACTTCTCAATAAGCATTGCTTCACGGTGTCCTAAATCTACCTTATGATTCATGAATCATAGGAATCTTGAAATGACGTCACATTATAAGAATGGACTAGGACACTTCTCAATAAGTATAGCTTCACGGTGTCCTAAATCTACCTTGGATGCTAGGTAGATAGCATTAAAAGGTTCCTTGACTAAGCCGATTAGAAGTGCTAAATTCGATGAGTTGGAAATAAAATATTCAACCTGTGTTTAAGTCTGCAAACTCTAGAATGTAATCTCCACCAACAGGGCTATTGAACCACAAAGTGCAGCTGGATACCAATGTAATAACGCCATAAATGCTGTCTCCATTCACAATTTTTGATTTATGCCCCTTTGGGTGGCAATCTAAAAGGAGGCGAATTTCATTAATTACGTCAGATAAATGACAAAGATAAAATGAAAAACTGACACGCTCAGTAAATACTGACTGCATTCTAACTCCTCCATACGGTGTTAGTTTGCGATACAAATTTTGACAGCCTTTTTAATCGATTTTATAATACGCTTAGGCTGATCCATAACGTCCAACAAATTTCACAAGGGCTGCAAGATTCTTTGCATGACATGACATTTATCTCCGTTATAAACAATCTTAAGACATCAAACCTTTCTGCATATTTCAATATGCTTCATAAACAGGGATGATTAATTCATAAACCTTATCAGCAAGAGAAGTGTAACAAAGAGGCTATATGTTGGCTGGCGAGGGTACCCAAGCAATCCAGAGACGTAATATAGAGGAGATTGGAAACTTACTCATCTTAAAAAATGGCACCACTGTCGTGGATAAATGTGGCGCTAGAAAAAACCAGATTAAATTTTAATATCAAGTAAAACACGAATCTTTGAATGACTGATCGAATGGTTGGCATTTAAACATATCAGTAGAAATTTTGTTCGAATACAGAGAGTTTTGCTATCTATATTACAACCTACTCCTTAAAGCTTCATTCGATATACAGTGGTTATACTCGATATCTATCATATCTATTTGATATATAATATGCCTATTCGGTACATTTTTATCTCAAAATTGTTAACGGGATGAAATACATCATAAGGAGAAAACCGGCATGCAGCGAGATCAAGTGAAGTGATGAATCAAAAAAATTGATCCAAGAATTAGAATATGAAACACTTAAGACCCATGAAAACCAGGAAATATGCAAGAAAAAAGACATAGGCAAGAATGAAAAAAAACATGACAAAATGAAATGAAAACGAATGACAATTGTGAATTCCACTCAAAAAAAGAAAAAAGCAAGCAATGGAAGATTGAGACTTACTCATCGTAGGCACCGTCTTGCGAACTGTGGTTGTTGCAACACTGGCTACAAAGAAGATACAAAACAGACTATAAAACATGGCGGGCAAATCAATAGATGACCCATACGCTGACTCTTGCTACTTCCAGAATCAGCTACCTTGATGAATTTTGGCTCTTTCAAATGAACTTCCGCACACACAGTTTCCTCGTCAAGGTTTTGCATCGAAGCAAACCCGTTATCTAGAACAGAACAATCTCCAATATCTCACTTTCTCGAGCGAAATATCTTTTTAATAGGAGATAAAGCCCCAGTAGTCTTGAATATATCCAGGGCATGTGTTGATCCTGTTGTAAAATTGAACTTTAACTCAAATAATACAGACTACCCACTCTAAACAATATCTGTTACCTATTGTTATTGTCTCTCTGCTATTCCTACCGTGTTAATGCCAGCAAGCAAACAAAACAGGCTTCATCTGGGGTTCTGTGTGGACTAAATCCTTTCTTGCATTGCCAGGAGACGACAACGAGTGGGATCCGATACTTTGTCTTTTCGAGCAAGCATTGTGTAAATCCATCGCGCGAGATTTACAGCTAGTCAAAGCACTGCGTCATAACAAGAGCAGGTATATGGATTGTATTTCAAGTGGCTGGTATAAAACGATTGGAGAGCCGTATGATCAGTGTGAAGGTAGCTCGTGTTACCCCAAAATTATGACACCATTATTATCATTAAATTATGACTCGTGTTTATCATCCTTTGCCAATTCGAGACAGCAAAATTTGAAAACATTAAAGAAATGAAAAGCAGCCTCGAAACCCTGGGGCTCCTTTTTGCATTGTCCTTGCCTGTTGAACTACCCACATGCCCAACAACCAGGCAGCCGATAAGTTCCACCCGACGAGATCAGCCAAATAGAAAGGAGGAAGTTAAAATGAAGAAACGACAGGAGAACTCAATCTTTTGAATGATTTGAATATTAAACTTTTTGAATTTAAACTCCAAAATCCCTTGATCGATAGGTATACAAAGGCGTGTTGCGATTAACCGGGAAAATTCGAGTCGGCATCAGGTGCTATCGGTTGCGAGGCCGGATAGGGAGCTCAAATGCCAGGTAGTAAATGGTGCAGATGAGCACTCAGGCGATCACAGGAGTGAGATCAAAGCCAGGAGAAGAGGAGAGATTGGGGAAGAGGGAATTACTACTGAGAAATTCAACTGCATATTGATCCGGCTGTGTGCTGAAATTTTCAGCCAAGATGTCGCATAACGAGCTGGCCTACTTTCGAGCTGACTATCAATTAGCTAGTGTAGCTACGATTTTCAGGGCAACTTTGAATGTAAGGATAAATAATCATCACCGTCAGTTAGAATGCACGGAAACGTATACTCACCAACGTCAGAGGTAGCCGACACGTACAAGACGAACCCTTTGCGAGTCACCGCCGAATCTGAATAGAACAGGAACTCCACAACGCTTTTTCTTGATACGAAGGAGAAGGGATTGAGTTTGCCAGTGAATATTCTCTGACCAATTGTGCAGTTATCGAGAAATTCAACATAGTCAAATTTATCCTCTGAAAATTGAAAAACGCCAAAAAATCAACTCATGTATCAGTGAATTGATTTGCGGGGCACAAAACGTAGCGGAGAATGTTATTTGACTAGGGAGAAACGTCGACGCCAATCTTGAATCTGGAAGGATTCAAGGGGATTAGACAAACAAAATTCCAACGAAGAGAAGACGACGAAAAATCTTGCATTTCGTCCTTCTAGGTGTCCTCACACCCTCCTCACCCAGGTTACGTTGGTTTAGTCACTGACAACTCGACCACGAGACAGGTAGTACTGGTTTAGATGGTACTAGAAGCAGGCAGCAGAGTCTGATCTGAGTCTTAATTTGGTTTAGTTAGAATATGAAAAAAGCAAAAACAAAAAAATTAAAAAAGATACATCAAACAGTAAAATAGACAAGCGTAAAGAAGGCATTGGTTAATTTTGCTGAAAAAAGAACACAAGAAAATAACTCCAATGCTCAAATTGCTCCAAAAATACCTATTTCATTCATGCTGCATTGGTCTTGCAGACCGAGAAGAAAGGCATATTGTACAAATTTTTTATACAGCTTTAAACTTCATCATTCTTTTTCTGGATATAGTCTCACTGGGGTTGAGGGGGGTCACCGTTGATAACCAGCTTTCGTCTGCCATCGCATCTTGCATAGTCCGTCAGGGGGGCTTGAACATTTCAAAACTGGATTAACTCCCTACTCAGTAGTAGGGAGTTACTGGTTCATTTCCTACTACTTATTCTCCCACTTAATTCCCCCTGCTTGGAGCCGACCCTTGCAACGTAATGTATCCACACCCAAATTCAAATCGATCTGAATATGGCTGGATAACTTAGCTGGGGTGTTACAAGCAATGTCCTGTAAGTAGACCAGCTAGTCGTGTGGATACACTCCATATTTCGATCAGAAATGCTCTCAGGAAATTTGGGAAGAATAAAAAATCTTACCAGTATCAAAATAAGTGAAGGAAAACTTGATTCTGTAGCCATTGAATGAATAAAATTTGAAAATGCATCGCTCGCTGTTATAGTAATTGGTGCCAGCTAATCTCGGTTGTACCTTTGCAGGAGAAGAGTATACTTGTCTTGCGGTTTCACCACTGCAAGCTGCAAAAATGATTGCTGGTAATTTTTTGAACAAACTTTCGCTTGAGGATCATAAATGAGAAGGAATAAGCTTGAAAGCAACAGCAGTGGGTGGAGGAACGAAAGAAGGTACGAAAAGAGACAAAAACGGAAGAAAGAGAAGCATTGAAAGATGTGATGGTGGTAGGAAATGGTGGTGGGACGAAAGAGAGAAATAAAAAAAGAATTAGGGATGGAATATGAGAGGAAATTTGAGAAGTAAGGAATCATGGAAGCAAAGATGGAAGAGCGAGAGAAGTAAAGAAGGAAGGAATGATGGCTGGAAAAGAGAAATAAAGGAGAAAGGGGCAATGAACGCAGAAAAGGCAAAATCGATGCGCCAATAAAAAAGACACGGATGAAAAGAAAAAGTGGTCAGGTAACAATTGATAAAGAAAAATGAGAAGAGAGTCTAAGCATGATACCTCGAGTGAAGGCTATTCGCATTGGACCTGTTTAAAAAACAAAGCAAAACGTCAATTTGGGTGAAGCAGATAAGTTGATTTCAACTGATGATCAATTAAGAATATGAATCATATAGATAAGATTAGGGATTGTGGTGCTCAGAATGAACGGCTTACAACCCATCACCTTTAACCCATCGCCTATAACTATCGCCTTTGACTCATCGCCTATAACCATCACCTTTGACCCATCGCCTATAACCCACAACCTATCATCTTTCATCTATTCCTGTGCCACTAAGAAGATGGCTGATAATTATGGCGCTGGACTTACCTGAAGGTTTGTAAAAAACTACAGGATGTGCTGAAAGAGAAAAGAAAATATTCAGAATAAATCCAGAATTTTCAGAAATGCCAATTCATAATTTTTATCCTAAATAGTTGTCAAAGAAATAAAATGGTTTTTTTTTTGGAAGCAGGAGGGGCTTTAGAAGCCTATCTAAGAGCAATTAACAATTCTTTGGGGGGGGGAGGATCCAGATTATGGATGGCACTACAAAAGCACGGGTGTCTGGACAGCTCAGTGGGCGGGCTTCTGCTCCATGATCTTCCAGTAAGCTGTGTCAATCCACAACCAGCTGAACTTTCACTTAGAGTGAGGAGAGTCGCTGGCCTTCTGTAATTCCAGGCGCGGGAGTCACGGGGTGTGGTCACGTCGAGAAGAAGGACCAGCAAAACGCTTCTCAGCGCCCAGACATCTCCGTTCAAATGGTAAGTAGAAGTCGTAGAAAACACTGAAAAGCAATACGCGTCATTTGGATGGGAAGACATTGATCCTTGTAGGGAAAATAAGCATTTACTTCATGGAAAATATCATTTCAAGGAGGATACATATCCTGGATACAAGGACTTGGCGTGCAAGGATCCTTTTTTGCTTGTACATACTTTTCACTGGAGGGCTAAAATACTGTATTTTTATCTTCAGAGAGGAAACGTGGCAGAAGATTACAACATTACCCAACTCAGAGAGTACAACATTGCCGAAATATGAATATGTTTCGTGCATGGTCACTTTTACGGGAAAATTGACATTTTATGGCTATGTCACTACCCAAGAAAACACACGAGAAGTACAGGGCTTTCTGGAGTGAGAATCACTTTCCTAGGAAAAAAATGCTGCTGATTCTGAAGCAGAAAAAAAAACCGACTAACCTGGACCATCAGTAGCTGTTAAACTGATGTTGAAGTCAATCCTGCTAGCGTTAAAGGATCTTGGAAGAGCGATAGTTACTGAATTTGTAGGAGAAACCAAGGAAAATGGCACCAAAGAGCCCGGATATCTACCGCCATAATCTAGCGAACCATTGCCGCCAGCATTGATCTGTGTATACAAGTCTGGAAAAGAAATAGATCCTCTAGACTCCGCATTTGTGATTCTTACCAACAAAAATCGCACTAGTCGAGGATATGGCAAATTTTATAGATGTGGTTTTTTTTTTTAGTGGGTTATGTGGAGGAAAGGCCATGGTGGCATATACAAAGCCCCAACAAATGAAGAAAGAAGAAAGCGAGTTGTAATAGCAATAAAGCTAAATAGCATATTTGATGACGAGGCTAGCTAAATAGCACATTTAATGACGAGGCTAGCTAAATAGCATATTTGATGACGAGGCTAGCAGAAACAGACCTGAGTAGAAGTGCTCGGCAAAAATATTGATGCGAAGCCTGGGATCACTCCGCAACGTCAGCTGACATGGTCTCCGTGTAAGGCCATTGATTTTTGCAGATACGGAGACACTTGCACCATCCTCTGTTATGGAATAAATGCTTGAACAGTTTCCACCTTAAGAAACAAGACCAACGATGTCAAGGAAGACAGAATTTACATGAATATTAAGGGTAGAGTTACAAAATAGCTTTAAACTTCACAGGCAATTATTCATTTGTTAACTCACTGATTGAATGACTTGAGTAATTTTTGACTGGTTGGCTGCCTAAATAAGCAATGATTGATCGATTGATGATTGATTGATTGCTCGCTTCTTCAATTGCACAAGATTTTGATTGATCACTTGGCCAAAGAGGCAGTGAATCGATTTATTTCCTGACTGAATCTTACACCATTGATCGACCGAATGATTGACCGATTGATTGATTGATTGTCAATCACCCAATAAATTGACGATCCTTTCAATGACTAGCTTCCGTTAAGAGATTATGACGAAAGAAACTTACTTGAGCTGATGTTCATCGGGTCATAATCTACAAAAGAGCGAAATTAAATGCAGATTAGGCTAGGAAAATTAATGCCAGGGTATACCGCGGACTTTATACTACGTGCTGTATACTACGGATGGGTATACTACGGACTGTATACTACAGACAATATGTACTACGGACGATATACTATGGGCTGTATTCTATGGACTGTACACAGTAAATTCAGAGCAAAATGAAAGAGAAGCGAAATGCAAAAAAATAATTCATTCATTTATCTATTCATTTATTCAATAAAATAATAGCTTGTGCAATGCAGCACGTTAAAGTGAAACACCATTCAATGAAGTTCAATCTAACAAAATGCAATAAAAAATTAGTTTAACGTAAAGTTAGTGAAATCAAAATTAGGCTCCTGTGAATTTAATGAGATCATCCAAAAAAACTTACGGTCAGTATGTAGGCATGTTGATGCGAAGGAAACATCGTCGATGGCAATATCACTTTGGTGAGTTGTGCCTCTTTCTACTTCAATCTTGATCTACGAGGGAGGATCGAGAGGCTCTCAATTTAACGATTACCCGTAAATCACCACTCGATAGTCAGAACTACAGAGTCAGACGGAAACAGATTTCTCCCCATTGCCTGCTTCTTGCAACGTAGCATAAATTACAGATGCTTGCATAGCCAATGCTCTCAGGAGATCAGGGATATTTTACCTGTCCCTCTGAGAAGTGTAAAGAACACCAGAAGCTCGATTCACTCGCACACTTTTGAAGACTCACTATCTCATCTACCAACTTTATCCCCTCATCCCATGAACATGCAATTTATGAAAAGTATTCTCTTCTTCTTCCTTTCCTGAATCGTTTAACTCGCTATCTTTCAAATCTAAGATGAAAAAACTTGATCTGATCTCTCTCTCCTCTTCGCTTTCTTTCTTCCTTTCTTGGGGCTTTGTATAGGCCACTATGGCCTTCCCCAACACAACCCACTAGAAAGCCACTGAATTTTTCTACGGTGGTTTCTTGTTGCATTCCCTTGCAATGGTATTTCGATTAAGAGACGTGCAGATTTTAACTCGTAGTCCCCGCGACCGCCTATGCTACCTTGGTGCAGCGGTTAAACTCACAACGCACACATTTTGTGAGCTTAAATCCTGCAGGTGTCACAATTGAAACGCCATTGGCGAGGAAAGCAACGGGAAGCCATCTCATAAATTCCACTTCGCCAGAAAAACTCGGAGACCTGTCTCTGGTTTCTGCTACGCTCGAAATCGAGAATACGACGCAAAAATTAGCCTCTTGGGCTAATCTTTATATCGCAGCAATATCACTTTAAATCAACCCCTTTATACCTTCTTGGAATTAATGTTTCAACGAGTGAGGTGATTTGTGAAAGACACTCTGGTATCTGCAATAAGGAATCACACCGTCCACCCTGATTCTCCTCTACATATTGAGCTTGCAGCTTTCAGGATAGCTCTCAGCGGTGAGATTCTTGCGCATTGATCCGATGGTCAATGGTTCGAATCCACCCTCAGCTAAACTTTCTCTTAGAGTGAGGAGAATCGCTCTCTGTAATTCCAGGTGTAGGAACCACGAGGTGTGGTCATATCAAAGGAACGAACCTGGACACTGCTCGATTAGCAAAAGCTTCTCAGTGTCCAAATGTCTACCTGGAATTTTGGTAGAATCGAAAGTATGAAAAAAGCTTCATAACAGATGACAACGCTAATATAAAGCGATGGAAAGAGAAAAAACATTTTTCCATTGGGCTTTTGATAGCTATTTGATTTTTCATGCTCTTGATATCTAAAAAATGAATGAACTCCTTTCAATACGATCCTCACTTTAAAACTAACTCCCAGATGTCTTACCTGATATAGAAATGACGTAATATCAAAGGTAACGCTTCCGAATTTCCAATATCTCCCTTGGTTTCCCTGAATTTGCCACAGGATTCTCTCGTGCTGGTTTGAGACGTCTTTGTATATGACACGCAGCTTTCCAACGTCATGGCTGTGTGAACTGTGCATGTTATAGAACCATCGAACCTGCACAGCAAAATCGTTATTGAAATCACTAGCCAAGACCTCAATTGATCAAGGAGGATGTGGACGACCAGTTAGCTCTTCAGCTCTTGGATTTCACTGGTCAATGACAAATACGAGGGCAATAAGAAGCTGATGAGACATGGTATACAGAATATATAAATATATACCGAAGTATAAATATATATATATATATACATATATAAATTTATATATATATATATATATATATAAATATATATATATATATATATATATATATATATATATATATATATATATATATATATATATATATATATATATATATGTATATATATATATATATAATAAATATATATATATATAAATTGGCATATATATATATAAATTGGCATATATAGATATCAATTTGCATATATAGATATCAATTTGCATATATATGAATTTACATATATTTAAATAAATACATATTCATATAAAATTATGCATACATACACACGTAAGATGAAGCAAAATAAATGGGATTAAATGATAATATGGTAATCACCGTGCACTTGTTTGTTTTAGATCTCTGCATTTTCTTACTGATGAGGTATCCAAAACTTCCCTCCGCGACCCAGCTTCCCTCAAGAAACACATAATATCCACCTGGAAAAACAAAATAAGTTGAAAGAACGAGGAACGAGTTTGTAGCATTCACTTCACTTTTGGTGGCTATTCGTAAACAGGCAAGCCAATCGCAATACTGATAATACCACTGAATAAACTGCATCAACTGATTTTGCGTGCAAGCAAAATGATTCTCCTTGGTATTGTGGGGCTGCTCGATCTAATCGGAATACGGAAGCTCATTCCGCGGCTGGTGTAAACATTTTTCAGCGACATGGCTGCTGGAATAGCGTTCGCTTTGTATTTCACATAATTGGGCTTTCCCTTCCTCGCGACAAAACCAGAACCGTCCAGGTATCTAGCAAATTCAAAGACGAAACACGCGGTTGGGATGGCAGTGAATGTACGTGCTACATTTGCACTTAATCTAGAGTTTGGATTGATATCATGCATGACGCTTTCTAAATAGTTGGTGTGAATTAGTTGCTATCTACTAGAACTGAACCACAAATAAGCTAATGAAGAAGATTAGCTTCACGACAACTTGTTAGGTGTCAGGATAGCTCAATGGTAAGATTCTCGGGCATTGATCCTATGGTCAGTGGTTCGAGTCCCACCTCAGCTAGACTTTCACTCAGAGTGAAGAGAGTTGTCAGCTCTCTGTAATTCCAGGTGTAGGAATCACGAGGTGTGGTCACATCGAGAGGGAGGACCTGGACACTGCTCGATAAGCAAAAAGCTTCCCAGTGTCCAAATTTCTACCTTTGACATCTAGGTAGAGCCATTATGGTCACATCGAGAGGTAGGACCTGGACATTGCTCGATAAACAAGAAGCTTCTCAGTGTCCAATACCTTTGACATCTATGTAGAATCATGTGGATAGAAAAAACAATTCGTTAACGCCGAGGTCAGGTGTTTTTTCGGATTAACAAGAAATCAATAGTAGTAGGCATACTCTTGAATTTGCTCGTGTGGTCTTTCGAAGGGCCAGTAGAACGGGTCGGAGTTCTTCCTCTCCACCTAATGAGTTGCTCTGGAGCATTTCTGCCGATCTCCCAGTCACATCGAGGGGAATCGAAATCACAGCGGCCTTTCATGTCTGCTAGAAGGCAACATTGCAAAATAAACAAACGTACAAGAATCACGTCGACAGTCAATTTGCATTCCACACTAGATAGCAGCATCACGGAACAGACTCATCATAATAATTCATTTTCACTTGATTTGACTCAACAAACAAGGGTCGCTATTCAGCCAGAGCTGATTTACAAGGGGTCCTCCACTTGAGAAAATCAATTACAATCGATATCGAATTAAATAAATTATGATGTTGAATAATTTACGATAACTTAATTGCAACATAAAGCAAAGACTTCAGAGCATGAAACAAATGTTCATAGTTAATGAACATAAAAAGTGGAATATAAAGAGATACAATAAACAGAAGATAAATAGATAAACGAGAACGCAATCTTAAGTTGACTGTTTCAACTTATTCAAGGACAGAGCTTGTTTGGTAGTGAGAGGAAGGTTATTCCAAACTCAAGCCCTTCGATAAGAAAACAATTTCTGCCCATTACTGGACATTAAAATACAATTATATTTTATAATTATGAAACATAACTATAAACGATAATTATGAACGATAAAAAATCATGAACAATAATGTGCATCAAGTACTATGGTCTTTTACCTCTAAACTCTCCAACCTGAATTGTTTGAAATTTTAAGCTCTTTCGACCCTCTTCACTCTTCACTCAGCTGGCATCGTGTCACTTAATACTGAATTACTGAATTACTGAATTGGGAACTCTGAAATTTGAGCCCTGACCCCCGATCTGACAGACAGACAGACAGACAGACAGACAGACAGACAGACAGACAGACAGACAGACAGACAGACAGACAGACAGACAGACAGACAGGCTGCAAATAAGCTTTCAATACAGCAGAGCTTATTACAATAAGCAACAAAACATTTTAAATAACGCTCACCACAATTTAGCTCGTCACTGGCATCAAAACAATCCGCTTTATAATCGCATACAGACGCGATGTCGGCTACGTCTCCAGAATGACACAGGAAAAGATCGGTGCGGTTATGTTCGAGAACTGAAAGTAAAACATGGATAAATTGCTTTTGGACATGATTTAGATGCAAAAATGTCTTCGCTCCCCAATCCTATTACATTTGGGCTAAAAGTATAGTACAAGAAGCCCATGTAATCATAATATAGTATGAATATGATATAGAATAAAGTGATATGATTGAATATGATAAAGGATGATATAACATAATATAATACAATATTATATAATGTAATAAAATATAATATAATATAACATGATAAAAAATAATATAATATTATATAATAGAACATAATATAATGTTATATAATATATAATTTCATATCATTTCATATAATGTCATATCATATAATATCATATCAGATAACATAGCATAATATCACTTAGTATAATGTAATCAATTATTTGGAGCAGGCTGAACAAATATAGCCAATTACAAGGGCTAATTTATGCCGACTTTACAGATCAGTAATTACAGTCCAAAATATCATCATACGAGTTAGTCATAAGTACAAAATAAAAAGTGTACATTAAATTGGATACAAAAATAAAAATTCAATTCTGGATAGGACATGAGAACCAACAATATTCAGCCGACTGTTCGGGGAATGAAATACAAATTTTGCACAATAACAGTACACACGCAGACACAAGCAGGCGCGCTCACGTGCTTCCTTGGAACATCTTGCAACAATCCATAAGTTTCATTATGTCAAGGTATAAATTTAAGAGCATTTGACTTACTGCGGCTATGATTTGTAAAACGGCAGTGTTTTGAGAACGTGATGTTTGCTAGCATGATTTGGAAGGTTCCGTCAGTCCTTGTACTTGTCGCATTAAAGAATACCTACGAAGTCGAGATGGAACGGCTTTTAGATAAAGTTATGAGTGACGTATGCAGCCAGGTGAGCATCGGACATCAGAGACAATTTAATTGGTCTTTGTAAGTAGGTGAAGAGTACGTCTCGGTCACCATTTATAGAATAACTGTTCTGTGCTCGTCTTCCCATCGATTCGTAAACTTTGACTAATCATTGTTAGCAGATTAAGCGCTTCTTGTTAACCCGCAGAGAGCCAGAATGGGGCGTTGAAACGAGTCGCAGAGCTGATTGGATCGTTGATAGGACTAAGCCACAAATGAAAAAAAATTTACTGTGACTATCAACAATCAGAAATTTCTCTATAATTTTTTTCTCTCTCTTTTTCCTCTATCAAACTAGCACCTCTAAGGGGAAAATACGGAAATAAGGTCACCTTGACCTTTTGATGCTATCCCTGCCTCTGAAATTAGGGGTATTTGTCGTTACGTTTAATTGTAATTTATTATTTTTAACTTTTATAGCTTATAACTTGTGAATGAGATTAATGTGATGAAATATACATACATAGCCATACATACATAGCCATACATACATAGCTATACATACATAGCCATACATATAAACTTAAATCTAGACTTAACACAAGCTAGTTAAACAAAGACAGATAAGAAGAAGGGTAATGGTAGGCAACTCACACAAGGCCAAGAATGGCAACTGGAGACTGAATTGAATCGAAAATCAGAGAGGAGAACAAAATTTTGAATAAAGAATGCCGTAGGCCATTAAACCAGTCAACCCAAACTATCAATTCAAAAAAGCATTTTAAAGTTTTAAAAAGAAGGAGGAACACACCTTGCGATTCAAACGGTTCATAAATCACATAAATCAATCAGATCAGATCAGACGGATCAATCAGCCGATCAAGTGGTAATAGATCCAGCGGTTATGATATGAGATTTATTAGCATGAAATATATTGATATTTGATGTTGGGAAGGATGAGCTCAATAAGGAAATGAGAAGTACAAGATGCCAACGGGAAGCTAATAACCATGAGAGAAATGTGTAATTATCATGTGGATGGAATAAGCAAAGAAGTATGAATACGATGAGAAGACCGCAGGAAGGTTTCGACTTCATCTCCTGCTCTGGATAAGACCCCAACCATACAACTCAGTACACCATCATCTCCAATCCATAGACCCTTATGCACTGCCATCTTTCATCAATTAACTCTAAGATCGATAAAACTGATCTGATCTTCCCTTCCTCTTAGCCTTTCGCTTTCTTCTTTCTTCCATTGTTGGGGCTTTGTGTAGGTCGCCATGGCCTTTCCTCAACATAATTTACTAGAAAAAAACCAAAACTAGCAAAGTCGTATCAAGCAAGAAGGACATGTATTTAGCCAAAGACCTTACCTTGGATGTGATGGGCTTTTCATTGCTATACTTACTATTTAATATTATTATTATTATCATTGAATTATCTTGGGAAGGTAACCCTTCAGCATAAACTGTTTTTCAAGGGCCCTCCAAAAAACATACAAATTTAAAAAAAAACTGCTACACTAAATCAATTAAAAACAACAAGCTACATCAGAACTGGTTACTGATAGTTGCGCTTGCAAATCAATCTCACCCCAAGGAGAAAGGACAACACGTAACGGGGAAAACTTTGCAACTGTAATGTGCACAAAGAGGCAAACGTTAAGGCATGTCAACAGCTAAATTCATTCCAATCTTCGTTTTTGCATCACTTTCAAAGAGCAAATAAATAGTCGAAGAATCTAACCCGAATATCTTTGTTGTGTGGCAACCTGACAACGGCATTAAACCACTCCTTCGAGGTTGATGACTTCGACCAAAGTGTTTGCATGGTTCGATTTCCTTTGATGACAACTTTCAAGCTGCCTTTGTGGTTACGAGGAATTTGATACTTGAAACGGAGGCTGCACGTAGAATTCGACATACCTTGGGAAGGGAGAAACAGAGATCGTAAGAGTGGCACGTCATTCTTCCTGCCGATCTCATACAAGGGCCTTCCCTAATTTGATTTGACGCTATATTTATGATTTCGTTTTTCTTTCTTCCTTTCACAGATTTGGTAAATTGGAATCAGGCTCTACATATTACTGTTTGATATTGTAACTAGGTTTCTCATTAGCAATTTAATTGCACCGGGCTCATGAGAATTAGTAATCTTGCATTGCAATTAAAAGCTTTTGAGTTAAGAGGGTTCTTTGTAAATCAGCTTCTCCATTAGATCAAATATCAAAATTAGATATTAGCAGAACAGTACGTCAATCGAAATATTGTGGGATACACAGTGATGATGTGATGCAGGGAGCATCAATATTGTGTCAAATAAAAGGAAACATTTTCATCAAACTAAAGTTAATTTCGTCCGGCACTCATCAAAGCATGCAACATTAAGATGATGGCCAAATAAGAAGACACATGCGCGGATCTGTGCATGTGAAAGCGATGTCATTTAATCACAGATAAAGTGATTGGCAATCAGTTGAATCAATAAATTCCAACAATCTATTTAGAATTCAGTTCCCTTCTACTTATATTTTCTTCCTACTTTCAAAAAACATTTGCTTGACGCTCTTGGCACTTTGTTTAACATTGCTGTTAAGTTTATTCTCAGTAATTCAACATTATTATTATTATTATCACTATCAAACATATTTTTCCAGGTTAACTTTTTTAACTTTTTTGTATCATTTAGTTAGCTCCTACTGTTCCATATCAGTTGTAACTAATGTTCTCAAGTGGATGGCCCTTTGTAAATCAGCTGCTGCTGAAGGGCTACCCTAATTTATTGGATCAAATCAAATGAACATGAAGTCAACCAATCATTTGGAAAAATTCTCATTTCACATCCAAGATGAAGTTTCGCAGCCTTATTTCGGCCATTGTCCAATGACCTATGCTCTGCCTGAGTGTCGGAAGAAAATATCTTCAATACGGCAAAGCTATTTCTCAGCTCTTTAGAGGAATATGAAAAAATTAATCGAAAAAGCAAACCTTTGATTTTATACTTCAACCGTAGACTCCCCGTATCCGCCGCGAATGGGAATCGGCTATTATCAACTTTCAAATGATATCGTCCAGAGTCTACAAAAGAGACATACCGATGATTTCGATGGAAACTTTTATCAAATGAAATTCGACATTTCACATTAGATTCGAAGAATTGTCACATCAAATTGAAGATTTCTTCTCCTACTCTCATATGAGCGTGAAAAATCATACAATGGCCAACATTTGAAAACGAAACAAATAGCCTGAGGCGGATCCAAATGGGTGGCAGTTGAAGATTGATTATTCCAAAAATGAAGTCATCTGTACCAATAGCTCGGTCACACACGTTTTAATCCCGCATCCATGTGTAAACTTCGTAGCTTCATTTCAGCCAATAATCGATGCTTCAAAATTTGATGGGTGTCGCAAGAAAACACCTTCATTGTGACTAAATTATGTCTCGCATTTTCTTTAGAAGACAAAATATTTATACAACAAGTCATCTATCAAATACAGTTGGTCTAAAAAGAATAAGTAATTGGAAATTATTGTATGTACTGCATCGCATCATACTCCTTTAAATTATTTCATATTGTGCTGTATGACAGTCTATTGTACTGTACAGTATTTTAATACATTTAATTGCATTGTATTTAAGTGTATTGTACTAGATTGTATTTCATTGCGTTGTACGTTACTGTACTGTACTGTACTGTACTGTACTGTACTGTACTGTACTGTACTGTACTGTACTGTACTGTACTGTACTGCATTGTACTGTACTGTACTGTACTGTACTGTATTGCACTGTATTGTACTGTATTGCACTGTATTTCATTTTATTGTATCATATTTGATTGTATTGTATTTGATTGCATTGTATTGTATTGTATTGTATTGTATTGTACTGTATTTTATGGTACTATATTCTATTTCATTGTATTGCACTGCATTGTACTGTATTGTATTGTACTGCACTGTATTTCATTGTATTGTACCGTGTTGTATTGCACTGTATTTTATTGTACTGCATTGCACTGAATTGTTTTACACTGTATTGCATGGAGCTGTACTACATTGCGTTGGACTACACACTGCACCTTTATGAAAAAATTTCCTAGATTTTGTGCCTAAAATAAACATCAGAAATGAATATTTGGAGCGAGCAAAGCAAGGAAGATTTTTACTGACAAACAGTGGACCTTGGAATGATCCCAGAGGGAGAGAAAGTCCTAATCTGCTAAATACCTCCATCGCGGTGCCTCCGCCACTGCAACAAAGAATGTTTCATCGCTGTCCAGTCACACATGTCTGTTTGAAAATCACATCTGCTGTAAGCCAAGCAATTGGACTCGTCTTCCCCTCCTGGACAATTGTTGACAAAGTCGCAAATTTGATCCAAGTTAACACATGTAGGCGTCGCTACGGCGCTTGTGCACTGCGTATGCGTAAGCTTTGGGCAGATAGAGGTGTACTCTGCACAAGGAAGAAATGGGAATATGAAAATGATGAAATCAATACAGACGGTCTTCGAAACAGTGCAGTCACGGGTCAATATTCTTTATATAACGTTTGCTATGTACGCATTAAAACCACCAATTCATAACCATTTGAATTGCTCTTCTTTGATAATTTTAATTCGACCATTACTTTGTACCGTTATTCTTTGTGCTTAAAATCGACAAATGATAGATAGTGTAGCTTTCAATCCTTTTCCCGTACCACGCGATCTTCTAGATGACCGTTTCATGAATGCTTTTCTAGTCTCAACTTACACAGTTACAGTTCACACCAAAATGAAGCAGTCAAACTAGGGCGTTCACTTAAAGTGAACATACACAGCAGCTGAGCAACTAGGATACAAAGTGAAAGCTATTTTAGGATAGCAGTTTCAGTCCTGTTGACACGAGGCAAACTAACCCGGGTCGCACCAAAACTAAACTAACCCAGGTCAAATCAAAGCTAAACTAACCCGGGTCAAATCAAAGCTAAACTAACCCAGATCGAATCAAAGCTAAACTAACCCAGGTCGAACCAAAGCTTAACTAATTCAGGTCCTACCAAAGCTAAACTAACCCAGATCGAATCAAAGCTAAACTAACCCAGATCGTACCAAAGCTAACCTTACCCAGATCGTATCAAAGCTTAACTAACCCAGGTCGAATCAAAGCTAAACTAACCCAGATCGTACCAAAGCTAAAATAACCTGGGTCGAACCAAAGCTTAACTAATTCAGGTCAGTTGTCCGCCATGGGAAGTGAACTGGCAAGCTTAAAGGTTCCGGTTTGCGCAAGCTTAAAGGAAAAAATGTCCCTTCATAGGTGGAATCGTCCCGCGTTGGTTTCTAAAAAGTTTGTCTAATTTCGGTTACGCAAAGGGCCATATTATAAATGGTATGTCTCTGTTCACACATGCATCAGAACCTTCGTCTGTATTGAAAAATACTGGGCAGAGCCTGGTTAACTTTAACATAGGTTTGAAGAAAACGGGTTGTGCAGGAAGTTCGCTTTATGAATCAACAATGACGTGAAGGTGAACTGTGCAGAAGACACTGTTTAAAACAAACAATAAAACAAACTGCCAAAGCTGAACAAGGTCTAATCAAATCTAAACTTGGAATCAAGAAGAAGTCCTTAAAAAGAAAGGACTGAAAGACGGAGCGAATCATTGAGGATTGAAGAACTCCAACCTAAATCCAGAATCAAACTCATACGAAAGAATGAAGGAGGTGTTCGCATGCTGTAGGTCTAGCGAATAATCGTTTAAGCAAAAACCGATGAGATCTGGAAGTACCAACGGACTTAAACAAGGCGTTCATTCGGCGGAGCCACGGCTAGCAACAGTTTACGCCTCCTCACAATCTTTATCATCTTCTAGAGTGCTTCTTTCTTTGTGTATCTCCTCGCTAATGTTTTCCACATTATGCATGGTTTCATCATAGTCACTCTTAGCACAGCGGAGACTTTTTTGCACAACTTCAAGCTTCTCTCTGTAATAACGAAGCTTCTTGTTGATTTCACTCTTCAGTTCAAAATACGGCCTTGCTCTATCGATGTCGTACCTCAGCGATTTCTGCAGCTTAGCGTGCTTCTTCCGTTTCATAGTCAACGCCACTTCGCATTCATGAAGCTTCATCTGGTACGTACATTTCAGATCACTGGCCTCCATGGCATCTACCACCGCCTGGTTCAACATTTCTAAACTTTCGATATCCACTTGCTGCTTGCCGACCGTCTCCTTCACTCGCTCTTCAGCAACTTTTAGCTTGCTCTTCATTTCCTGGCAGTGCCCCTCAGCTCTTCTGTAAGCAGTTCTATGTGCCTGGGCTGTCTCCTTAGCCTTGCGCAATCGCTTCACCATCCTAAAGTACGGTCTTGCTCTCTCTATGGAGTTGATTCCCACTTCAATTGCACAGGTTTTCAGCATTTGGAGCGATTCCTCCAGTGTACAATCAAACAGCCGCTCTGCGCTGACAGCTTTCTTCCCCAGCCTGTTTATATCCGAGATCCTAGAGTTCAACGTATCCAGCTCATTCTTAATCCTTGTCTCAAACTCGAATGTTTTTGAAAAGGACTTCGGCAAACCACAACAATCCTCTGCCATTCTCTCCTCTCCTTCATTCAACTTTTTACGATGAACTTTAAATGATTTAAATAACGGACTCAAATGATAAAACCGTCGATCAACTCACTGTCGAAGCAGTGAATCCAATTTCGAATTAAAGGTTCCAACAGTTGCGGTGATTACGGTATGGCGAAAAAAGTTACGACAAGCACGCGGTAATGACTGATCAATTAGGTTTTCATGGCGGTATAGTCGTACCAGAAACTTCACGAACTTGAGTTTGAAATAGAGGCATTTACGATATGGCGAAAAGCGAAGGCATGTGTTGACTATTGGTCATGCAGGCCTGAGCAGCTTGTCACTCTTAAGCTGACACCAGCTGTCAATAAGGTCCCTCCAGCTGAAGTACCAAAGTAGTGGATTTAGGGAAGTGGATTTTATGAGGTGGTTCCCATTGCATGGTATTTGAGTATAAAAAGTATATGCGTGGTAGTGCAGTAGTTATAATTACTCCATAGCAAAATTTCTGCACCATACCTTGCTTACACTCCCAGAATGTCACATTGGCACATCCAGCAGTGCTGCTGCAAGTTTTGGTAGAGGGAACCGTGAGATGCGAGGGCAAGCAAAAGGATTCCCCAGATTTCAAGGTTCCAACTGACGTCATCGAATTGTTGGCAATCACATCTTGCAAGCCTAGCAGTCTGCAAGCAGATCGAGCTGAAATGGGAAATTGATTTAGATTAAATCTCAATTACATGGCACGTACCAGAGCACCTTCAAATAACGAAAACGTCTAGATAACGTATGCATGCATTCATTGGTGAAGTTTCAGGACGAATTGTTGGCAATCACATCTTGCAAGCCTAGCAGTCTGCAAGCAGATCGAGCTCGAGCTCGAGAGTAGCGACTAACCTCTTACCCCTTGTTAGATTATGCTGATCGGCGGTTCGAATCCTCCTTTGGATAAACATTCATTTAGAGGAAGGATCGTTAGCTCTCTATGATTCCGGGCGTTACCGATGCCGCAGTACCATGACATTCCAGTCAAAACTTACCCACTCTATATATGTGTAGTTATCAACGTGCGTATTACTTTTTTAGCCTAGCACCCAAAAGGTGGATTTTAGGACATCGAGAAGCTATGCTTAACGAGCAGTCTCCTTCTGTTAGGATAGCTCTCAGTGGTAAGATCCTTACGCATTGATCCTATGGTCAGTGGTTCGAATGCACCCTCAGCTGAACATTCATTTAGAGTGAGGAGAATCGCTAGCTCTCTGTAATTCCAGGCATAGGAATCACGAGGTGTGGTAACATCGAGAGGAAGGACCTGGACATTGCTCGATTAGCAGGTCTCTCTCCTTCACTGGTTGAAGTTTTCATCCTTTTTCAAACCAATGTGAATTCTTCACTCTGGCCAAAAACGCTTTAAAATGACCCATTTTCAGCCTTCAACAAAAATCAGCTCTGGGGAAAGCTTCATTTACGAGTCGCACATCCAATCCCTTTACACCCCCTTAACATTGCGAGGCGCATTCAGTATTTCTCTCTTGTATCAGCAATCGCTTTGTAGACCATGTGTCAGAATTAATCGCTACGTAACAAATACCTTCCTATGGCAGTTTCGGCGAAGGTTGGATGGATCAAAATAATAACTTAATTTCCTCCTTATCGTAATCGTGACGTCAACTTTGGATCCTTCCTTATTGGCTTTGCAACAGAACTGCCTTATACAGTTCCTACATCAACCATGTTCATTTAATCAGTCCAATAAGCCTCACAGATTCTTCTTCTTTTTCTCTGGCCTCTTCCTTACTGGGTTTGCCACAGAACTACTTCATACAGTTCCTCCTTAACCATGTTCATTCAATCAGTCCAATAAACCTCACAGATTCTTCTTCCTTCTTTCTGGCTTCCTACTTATTGGCTTTGCAACAGAACTGTTTCATACAGTTCCTACATCAACCATATTCATTCAATCAGTCCAATAAACCTTACAGATTCTTCTTCTTTCTCTCTGGCCTCTTTCTTAAGCACAACTGGATGCAAAATCTGATCCATTTCACCAATAATAATTTAACATGGATATTGACGATCACTATACCTTGTTCTTGGGAGCAGATGGGAGACCAAGAGCTATTCAGGTTTTCGTAGAAAATCCCTGCTGGATAATTGTGATCTGGGGATGACTGTAACTGAACCAGTTTTATGGGCGACTTTTCTGTGAAGAAATCACCAAATGAGTTGGTATATGGATTGCGCCATTCAATTTTGCTCAATCGAAAATAGTGCAGGGCTAGGTTCTCTGACAGAGTGTGGAAGGATAAACGCTTTGCAATAGACGAGCAACTAAATATGTCAACAAGTAAGCAAAAAAGATGTGACGAGAAGAACAAGTAAGCAGTTGAGTACAAAAGGAAGAAAAATATAAGCAAGCAATTGATTAAAAAGTAAAGAGAAAAGTAGGCAACAAAATCGAAATATGACAAAACAAAGAAAGCAATAAACAGAAAATGTATGTGGGAAAACAACTGAAAATAAAACCAAATGTTAAATAAAGAAAGAAAAATCAAGGAATAATAGAAAAAGTACTCACCGGTTGTTTGACAACCCTCTGAAAACAAAATGTCATCGATCCCTATTTTTCCAAATGTGTGAAACGGGATTGCTCCACCTACCTCAACCTAAAACAGTAAAAGATTGTGACTTAAACTGCAGTTTAAAGCTACTGAGAGACGAATAAAGTGAAAAATGTATCCAACAAAAAATTTGCTAATCCTTGAATGTATAATTTATGTCCAATTATCATTGGCGAAATGGATTAGATTTTAAAGAACGTGGGCTTTGTGGTGTGGTAGCACCAGAGAGGTTTTCATTTTGAAGATTTCTTGGGTTCAAATACTGCACAGGTCACAATTCTAAAAACTTTGGCAAGGAAAGAAATGGAAATTTTCCCCACAAAATTTCCTTCACTTGAAAATACTTGGAGTAGGGTGACTCGTTTATGCCTCGCTTGAGATAATTTATTGAGCAACTTATCGTTTTCTAACTTCTTTGATTTCCATTTTAAACTTCTCATATCTCATTGATCTACATCTGAATGACAAGTTCCACACAGATTTTGCACCTTTACCTTTACTGGTATGGACTTTGTTCACATTCAGAAAATAGCAAATTATCTCTTTGAAAAACAGTCTTCATGAATCATAAAGGGAAAATTTGGGCAAAGCAGCAAAACCGAGAATGCTAGCCCAGCTAGGTCAAGAAAATGCATCAGATTCTGGTTTAGTGATGGTGATGATGATTACGGTAAAAATGATGACAATTATTGTGATGATGATGATGACAATTGAGATGAATATGGTGATGATAATGATGATGATGATGATGATGATGATGATGATGATGATGATGATGATGATGACGATGATGATGATGATGATGATGATGATGATGATGATGATGATGATGATGATGATGATGATGATGATGATGATGATGATGATGATGATGATGATGATGGTGAGGATGATGATGATGAAGATGATGATAATGCCAATTGTGATGAATATGGTGATGATAATGATGATGATGATGATGATGATGATGATGATGACGATGATGATATGATGGTGAGGATGATGATGATAATGACATAGGCTAATTTTGGCATTTACTGTACCTGAAAGGAGCTACTGCTTTGCAATGAAATTTCTTTCCTTGCCCATGGTGATTCACCAAAGGACTTGAAAAGGACTTTACGGTAGAAATTACCAACTGTATCCTGTGTTACCAAATTTACAAATGCAAAGATATTGTCAGAAGCAATCAAGGGTGCAATTTTGTAGTGAAGAACCATCTGAAATAAAGAAGCAAAATAAATGTGCTTTGTTACTTTGGAGGAGAGGGGTGAGAGAAGTGAGAGGGGTGAGAGAAGTGAGAGGGGTGAGAGAAGTAAGAGGGGTGAGAGAAGTAAGAGGGGTGAGAGAAGTGAGAGGGGTGAGAGAAGTAAGAGGGGTGAGAGAAGTAAGAGGGGTGAGAGAAGTGAGAGGGGTGAGAGAAGTAAGAGGGGTGAGAGAAGTAAGAGGGGTGAGAGAAGTAAGAGGGGTGAGAGAAGTAAGAGGGGTGAGAGAAGTAAGAGGGGTGAGAGAAGTAAGAGGGGTGAGAGAAGTGAGAGGGGTGAGAGAAGTAAGAGGGGTGAGAGAAGTGAGAGGGGTGAGGGAAAAGAGATGGGTGAGAGAAGTAAGAGGGGTGAGAGAAGTAAGAGGGGTGAGAGAAGTGAGAGGGGTGAGAGAAGTAAGAGGGGTGAGAGAAGTAAGAGGGGTGAGAGAAGTAAGAGGGGTGAGAGAAGTGAGAGGGGTGAGAGAAGTAAGAGGGGTGAGAGAAGTAAGAGGGGTGAGAGAAGTAAGAGGGGTGAGAGAAGTAAGAGGGGTGAGAGAAGTAAGAGGGGTGAGAGAAGTAAGAGGGGTGAGAGAAGTAAGAGGGGTGAGAGAAGTAAGAGGGGTGAGAGAAGTGAGAGGGGTGAGAGAAGTAAGAGGGGTGAGAGAAGTGAGAGGGGTGAGGGAAAAGAGATGGGTGAGAGAAGTAAGAGGGGTGAGAGAAGTAAGAGGGGTGAGAGAAGTGAGAGGGGTGAGAGAAGTAAGAGGGGTGAGAGAAGTAAGAGGGGTGAGAGAAGTAAGAGGGGTGAGAGAAGTGAGAGGGGTGAGAGAAGTAAGAGGGGTGAGAGAAGTAAGAGGGGTGAGAGAAGTAAGAGGGGTGAGAGAAGTAAGAGGGGTGAGAGAAGTGAGAGGGGTGAGAGAAGTAAGAGGGGTGAGAGAAGTAAGAGGGGTGAGAGAAGTGAGAGGGGTGAGAGAAGTGAGAGGGGTGAGAGAAGTGAGAGGGGTGAGAGAAGTGAGAGGGGTGAGAGAAGTAAGAGGGGTGAGAGAAGTAAGAGGGGTGAGAGAAGTAAGAGGGGTGAGAGAAGTAAGAGGGGTGAGAGAAGTGAGAGGGGTGAGAGAAAAGAGATGGGTGAGAGAAGTAAGAGGGGTGAGAGAAGTAAGAGGGGTGAGAGAAGTAAGAGGGGTGAGAGAAGTGAGAGGGGTGAGAGAAGTAAGAGGGGTGAGAGAAGTAAGAGGGGTGAGAGAAGTGAGAGGGGTGAGAGAAGTGAGAGGGGTGAGAGGGTGGAGAGGGGGTGAACCTGAAGGTGGATATGAAGCAGCTCTGACAGCAAAAGCATCTGTTGAGTGAAGTTTAGAGAATGCAGAGAGATAATGCATGGAGAAATGCTTAATTTGAAGAAGCAAGGAAAGGTTTATCAGAGTTGTGTGAGATAGTTGATGTTGCATCAAAGAATTTCATTATGAAACTCAATTATGGAACTTCAGCTATGAACTTTTGCTCAGACTTGCTTTTCTTTACCGTTGTTATTTGTTTTAACTAAATCAAACACCTTCATGTCTTAAGCAGAAAAAAATCAAATACCTTGCACGTGCCATTATTAGGCAAGAGAACTGGCGACATCAACTTTGCATTGTTGTCTTGGCTATAACCAGGGTGAGAAAATGCCAAGTCCAAATACAGCAGTTTACCTGAGCACACGAAAACAGTGTAAAGAAGTGAAGTGAGTTTTGAGTGAATTCATGAAAATATACAGCAGAATAGAGCACACTGTGATGATGGGTCACGTCATCAGTAAAGCCTACACTAAACAACTTTCCTAGTTTTGCAATAGTTACCAGTATTTCCAGGTAATGGCCGCAAGATCAAAGTGGGACCATTTTGTCAGCAACAAGGATAGTATAATGTGCTCAGGTGCTCAAAAAATAACTTAACCTGCTTGGAAGTCATTTGCACTATATTCTCGTCTCTAGTTTCTGCTAAGCGTAGAACCAAGCATGCTATGCAGTAAGACTGCTTGCAAAAATAGACGTTATGATAAGATTCTGCTGACTGAAATCTATAATTGTCGAAATTGACATACCATCACCAGTCTTTTTTGTATGATCTTTCCAACCTACATCACTTCCTTTACCATGTTTGAAATCTACCTGATCCTCTGTCATTTGAAGCCAATGACAAAGGCCGTTTTCAAAGTCACAAGACCATTTTGGAATATATTCACCTATGAAGAGAAGAGATTTACAGAAGTCACTCTCAGATGCTACTGGAAACACGTAATTGATGAAAGAAGCTGCAGTCGGATTTACACTCAGTCAAGGATACTGATGGTTGGACCTGCAAATAAATTTTTGATGCACTAAAAGTTTGCCAATTTGTTACATTTAAACTTCATGTGCGTTCAACGATGCTTTTCATCCCTCTTTCAATCAAGATCTTTATGCTATCTAAATTAGGTGGGCAAAAGTAACTAAATTATAGAAGCTCGCCAACTTAAAAAAAAGTCATTACTGTTTTCATCTCTAACTAAGCACTATACCACCTATCACAACTTCCGCATGTGTAACAAACCTTGGACCAATCCTAACCTTGCAGCTTTCAATCGTCACCTACCTGTAGCTCTCTCAGCTTCAAACAAATGCTTTCTTCAATAAATTGAGGGCATATTATCATCTTTATCTGTATCAAAATTTCTGTAACTAGTCCAGACAAATACAGAAACCTCCACATTGGTGTCCCTGGATATCGACTGACAAAAGTGATTTAAACTCTTGCAAGACATTTCTCCTGAACTGAATTGAGTTTGATCGACTCGTAACCGATTCTGCAACCACTTTCCCTCAAAGCAATCTTCCAATAATGTCACACAAAAGCTGAACTTACCCAACCGATGAAAAAAAGCCTGCTACAATATTTGAAGCACATTTGAAGGAAAGACTCAAAGAAGAAGAAGAAGAAGGCGAAGAAGAAAAAGAAGAAAAAGCAGAGTTCCAGACAGGAGTAAATCACCTAGCATAACATGGTTTTGTTTCTGTACCAATGTGTGAATTACTGGAAGCAAGCCAGGTGCAAATTATCTTTTAGTGAGATTCATATTTGTAGCATTTAAGATCTAATATGAAAGTATGAAGCCTGGAAAATCAACTAGGACTGTTAGCTACAACTTACCTAGCATCAGAGAGACTTGTGTTTTTAGGTCTAGTTTATTCATATCGAAATGAACCATTCAAAAAAAATTAGTGCCAAAAATGATGGACTACTTTCACCACGTCTCTTATTGGTAGGAACAATGCCCTTATTCCCTAAACACCATTTCCAGCTTGAAAAAACCCTTGAAAGATAGACTTGAAAATTCTATTTGAAAAACTGCATAAAATGTTTCAAACAACACCAGATTGCATCCATCTATCCCTGTAAAATTTCAGCGACACCCCAAATTCTGGATTTTTTTTCAAGCTCAAAATCTAGATTCAAGGGAAAGTGATGGTTTGGGGTTATTTTGAGTGCTTTCATTAGCATCCTCAAAAAATCAGGAGAATATAATCTTTTAATGTAATATGATATCACAAATTTGAAGTTCATAAAGCTCAACTTTTCCATCACACTTTGAGTTCAAATCAGGGGGAATATTTGCGATTATTTTGCTTCTCTTTGTTCCAACATTATCAAAGTTAGTTTTGTTCGTAAAATTTCTGTATGTTAGATAAGTATGTTCTTCAACAAATTAATGGAGAATGGATAAATGTTCTCTAATTGCAATATCAAAGCAGGGTGCCTCTTTTCACCAGGCAATGTTTCGGCTAATGTAGGAATTCCTTCTATACATTACAAGTTAAGAGTAGGCTGCGATGTTGTTTACTTTGTAATTTGATATGAAATGCTATTTTGCGGCAAAAAACCCTTTAAATTGATACCTGCTCTCAAGCTTTACTCTCCGAACAGGTGAATATATTGCATAAATGATATACAGAATACATATGTGGCTCGAATAAGTTGCTAAGTATCAGCAGCGGAAGACATGAACTGTAGTTATGGCCACAGTTAAACAATGCACACAAGACCTCTATCCCTTCACACTCTTACCATTCAAAGTGTTTGCAATTGTTTGGGAAATCGCTGAAAATAATTCTCACGCACGTCTATTATATTCAAAAGCAGCAATAACTTTAGCTTTGTGTCTTTCCAACATTGGATATCAATACAATAAATTGCAAAATGGATTTGCAAAATAGGCCTTGGAAATCGAATGTTCCGATTTCCACAGATTCTGTCCAACCAAAAAGTAAGCCTGGAAAACCCCAACAATACTCCCCCATTTTAGGCACAGCTATCATCAATACCATGGTAGCAGAGATGTATGCAATGATTTGAGGTTGTCATTGGTACATTTGCAAACTTAGCAGCAGTGAAGGGGTGTCGAGTAACGACATTGGAACTTAAAAGTAAAAACCAAAAACCATAATTACACGTTGACGATGGTATGTGGCTTGTAAAAGCCAAGAAGAGCACTGCCGCTTGGTAGATTATCTTTGTTTCCATCAAATCCGATCACCAAACTACGTTGCCTTGCACTTCAGCGTTTTGATATGCTTCCGTAAATGTTTCCGATATGAATTCGGCAGATTACGTAATACGTCAAAAGTTTTCCGGGTTCAGTGGTGTCCCTGTTATCGATTCAAAGGGAACGGCATCACACGCACGCATTATGATGCTGCATTCAAAGGGAATGGCATCGTGTGTACGTAACATGCATCACAAATACGGCATCATCAAATCAAGGTTGATAGATGAACTACAGGTTACACGTCAAATGAGAAAAAAAGTTCATCGCCACCATTATCCTCAATTTCTGGTTATCTATGGCTGCAATCTGTCCTGGGTATGACGTTAAATTGAACCCGGTGGCGAGGCCTTAGTTCGGGAGTTCAGAGGCTTGGGGATGGGTGTCACTACCCCTTAGTCACCACCGTGTTGGGCCACCCTTGAGCGAGGTGCAGTACCCATAAGCCTCCTTTACCAGGGTTCCGATATCACACGCCACTGCTGCCTTGCAGTCTACTCGTTCTAGGAAAGGCTAGGTGAGTAAACCCCAACAGAAAATCAAGAGCTGGAGTCCCGAAGGTGGTTTGGCAAGATAATGCCACTCCGGCAACTCCAGCGACGCTGTTGGTGCCCAAGCAGTATCGACACTCGTCACTCCCTTGGATCCACTGGCCGCGTGAAAAGGGAGGGCTTGCTGCCTGGACAACAGCACGTCTTCCCTACACCCTGCCCAGGCTACGTAGCTCCACTGGAGAGGGCAATTCAGTGCTAATCCATCGTCTCATTTAGACGGAAGGATGCCGAAGAGAAGAGAAAGATGACTGCAGATTTATACCTGCTCTCTGCTACAAAGTAAACTTAGTTTCAAGAAGAGAGTTCTTCTGTATAATATTTACAATGAACATAAGATTAGAACTATAAATATACTTGCAAAGAATGGCATATCGAAGGAAATCTCTAAAAAATATACATTATTGTCACTTCTGAATCGGGTTGTTGTTTCCTTTTTTTTTCAAAAGTTATATTGTTTATCTTCTCTTTCAATTTCTTTTAATTCATATTCACTAAGTGCGCCTTTTATCTTAATGACTCTGTCTTCGTTACTTAGGCCAGGGGTGGGCAAACTGCCGAGTGCTTTTTTTGGCCCGCCAAGAACTTGAATTAAGCAAAAAAAACTCTCCCGTTATTCTCGTTTTCTAATCGCTTGATAGCGTATAAACGCATTATAAACATGTAAAGCGTTATCATACTGAGGATGAATTATGTTTTCGAAAGATTTTAGCACTTTTTCATTTTTATTTTGAAACAGCCTTGGCAACATACTGTACGGTCCTGTAAAACTTGAAATTTGTGACTGCGGCCCTCCGGTTATTCCATAGAATTGTACCCATGAAGATCACTTTTACTCTCCCTATCCCAGTCAGCATATCATTGAGATTATGTTAGATTCCACAGTGATACCTTTAGTCATTGATGTCTTCCTCCGTTGATACGGTCGTTCATGATAGACAATACGGCTAACTTCATTTATGTCAGCTAGCCTTCTTTGTAGTTCCGTCGTCCAAGAGACTTTTTCTCGGTGTTTCGCAGCTCTTTTTGAACTGTCATTAATCTGGTCCAGCCTTTTGAAGCCAGCATGACTACTTGTCCTCCATATTGCAATTAAGAAGGTGACTGATGAAGCAATTATCTTACCGTAAAATCCTCAGACATCCTTATTGATTAAAATTTTGGACTCTTTAAGTTTCTTTGCTTCTGTTGCATGCAGGGCCTATTCTATGGAAATTTTCCAAGACCACACTTGATTAAAAGAAGGCTGTATTCAAGCACGGAATTTCAAAATATCGACCGTCCCGAAATTTCACATTCATTATGCACCTTGGGTCCTAATAACAGACTTAACATCTTCGAGAATAGTAGCCATTGGGAACGGAAGGCCCGTTTCGATCGATCTATATATTAATGTAACACTATGCCCGAAGGTCCAAACATTCTAATGATTTCAAGACAGCATCCAGATGATATTGCCACTTCAAGTGATTGTCTCTTAAGACTCCTGGATACTGTTGTTTCAAAACATTTGATTAATTGTTCCCCAACTTTGGTAGAAAATAATGGATCACTAACCTGTGCTCTGGTTATAAGCACTGCCCTTATTTAGTAAAAATGTATTGCGGGCCTATTTTTGAAGCACAATCTGTTGATGTCAGCTGCAATTATGCTAAGGTGGTATACCACCAATATACCTTGCTCTTCCCCCTATGCATTAAATAATAGGTTGCTATATATCATTGGATAGTATTTTGAATTTGCAACTTTACGATGTATAAATCAAAATATAATGCTTAATCAATTCTGCATAAATTAGCGTTGATATTTGAAATATCGACAATCAATTGCATTATGAACTGTGTTATTCATCACCAATCCAATTGTATCATGCGTAGTTCCTCTACCTGACTGGCTGTTGGAAAGCCATTGACATAAATTGCAAAAAGGCATTGTACTGATATTTGATCCTTGTGGGATCCCCATATTTGCCTTTCTCAGTCCTGACTCTTCTACTCTTCTCGTTGATCGCTGATGTCACTTACATGAAAGTCTTTAAACACGAAAGTTGGATAAGTTGGATGATTTGGGTTCTTGATTGAAATTGGCGCTAACTTCTTCTTACTGGTCAACGGTAGAAAAAAATGTTATTTCTATTAATGTTAGAACCTATTTCTTTCAAGTTAAGACATTGGTCAGTACAGTGGCGGGTTTTTGGGACTGCAGGGCCAGGGGCTGAAATCTTCTGCGGGTCCTTCTTAAAAACTTATTGCCAGCCAGAACTACTCTTGATTCCCATTCGTCTTGTTTCTTTCTCCTGCTTAAGAAACCTCTATAAGTCTATAAGAAACCTATTCAACTTTTCTATTAGATGCAGGCTCCTTCTGAGGTAGCAAAATTTATCGCCGGCCCTCAGTCTGTTGCTTTGAAATAGCACATCCGATCATAATTTTTCAAGTAGATTTACAACTTCCCCATCGATCGTCATCATTATCATCATTGTCATCATCATTATCCCCATCATCATTATGATCATCATCTCCATTATAATTATCATCATCATCTCCATCATCATCATCATTATCATCATCACCATCATCATCATCTCCATCATCATCATCATCATCATCATCATCATCATCACCATCATCATCATTACATCATCATCATTGTCATCATCATTATCACCATCATCATTATGATCACCATCTCCATTATCATTATCATCATCATTTCCATCATCATCATCATCATCATCACCATCATCATCATTGCCATCATCGTCATAATCATTATCATCATCATCATCATCATCATCATCAACAACACTACCATCATTGTGCCTAGCATACTCTATTTCAAGAGTAACAGATGCCAAAGGCGGGGCTCCATACCTGTCAACTCTCCCAGTATGGCCGGGAGACTCCCGGTTTTCACTACCTTCTCCCTGTCTCCAGGTTTTTATAATTTTTCTCCCGGTTTTAAAGATGTCTAGCAGAAATCCAACGCTGATATTTAATTGGTCTTGTGACGTCTCATTTGAGTTTTGCGTGATTTATTTGAAAAATTTTCCGATTAATCTTTGAAATTGTCCAGTGTTCATGTTTGTGTCAATACACTTGCGGAAGATTCTACACCTTATGTTTGATTGAACTGCGCATGTTTGTCGAAGCGAACGCACGGCGATAGTATAATAAAGATATATTGGTCACAGTTGATTAAAAAAAAGCTCACATTCATTTTTATCATGGAAATGATGTTTGTCGAGCACAATATTTTATCAGGTATATCATTTATTCCCTTAGCAAATTACTGCGATCTCCCAGTTTTGGATCAAATCTCCTTGTTTTTCCACAGGGAAAACCTAAAATCTCCAGGTTTTAAAAATTCTAGGTTGACAGGTATGGGGCTCTGATTTCTTCGTTGCTTTCCCCACCATTGGTGCTTTACCTGTGACACGTAAAGGATTGGAGCTCAAAACCTCTCCCTTTCTGAGTGAGCAAACTCATCCACTACACCACTACACAACTTTTCATTATTATTATGAATTGAATGCTGTTTGCTGCCATTTTCAATCAGCCTCTCTGCACAACAGTTTAATTGTTCCTTCATTAGACCCTAAGCCCCGAGATCACAGGAAATGACGTCATCTAAGAAAACAGTGATGTTTCAACACATACATTGCATATTTGCTTGCATGGAGATCGTAATGCATCTACTTTGAGAATCGTAGTATCAACAGCAGAAGGGTTCTTGGTACCATTTATGTGCGGGAAAGACCCTGTTTGCTGGCCTGGTTTTGTGCAGTATTCACGACGGGACAGAAGTTTGATTTGTTATGGTTGGTTTGAGAGGCGGCAATTGGAATTCCTGTTAGTTTCCAAGCAAATCGTGTTTTTTCATGCTAAATAGCTTGCTCATCTGTACAGTTGTACTCTTCGTTTGGTATTTACCGCCAACCCGCTCCTATTGACAAGGTAAGTATGCACAAAGTAACCTTGGTTGCACATCATCCATAACCGTAACCTACGCCGGTAAACATTATTCAACGACTGAAAATTTCTTGGAGGCCTTTCGCTTGTGAGCAAAGTAGCCTTTCAGTCGCGCCGCGTAACGGGCAAGTTGCATTCTTGAGTAAACAAGCCTCTATCTTTTACGCACAGCACGCTCCATTCACAAATACCTTCCGCGTGATAATCGTATCAGTTTGAAAGGTGTTCAAAGATTGATTCGTTCGTGTCAAGAGAATGGGAAGGGCAGGCACAACTCATTGTTTCTACCGAGATTGAATCGTCCAATCGTCACTGCGTTTGTATAGCTGAGACAAAATTTCGAGTGCTACCCTGAAGTTACTGATGTTTTCATGGAGGATTACTAAATTTTTAAAAGCAAGCATGACTTCAGTGCGCAATTAATTTGCATCGGGTTGTTTCAACTGTTCGGAACATCGATTTTCAAACGGAATGGCTTCCCCACATCCGCTCGCTTTAAATACATCAATTTCCCCAAGCCAGATTTAACTTAGCAATAGTATCCTTCTGTTTTGTTGACTTGTGAAGGTGTACTGAATATATCGATTTAATCAAGGAAGCTTGATCATATTTGCTCTTCCGTTGAGCTATAATGCAAGAATAAGCAATTTTTCGACACATCTTTTATTTGCAAGAAAAGATTTTTTCAATCAATGCAACCACCAACTGTGCAAGCTTTATCTGCCTTTTAGAAATCAATGAAATTTTAATGATAACAGGCGTCAATGACCCTGATTCCACTGATAATGGCAATCAGATTGAGTCAGTTCTGTTTAAGAAACTTACCATCCATCATGCTTAAGAGACCTACGGAGAAGCTCTCTTAATACTCCTGGTTTTGAGTTTGGGGAATATTGTTTGTGATCGATTTCTCTCAAAAAAGATGATCTTTCACCAATAATGAGTTTTCTATCAGCTTTCTATGGGGTGAAGTCAAGGAGGATAGAAGTAACCCCTCTCGCAATTTTTCTCAAATTATTTGTGGTGATATCCTAAAGATTAGATGAATATGTTTAAAAACAGATCAATTAGTTCAATACTTATCAGCTATGTCTACATTCATTGCATGGTGTCACAACAAAAATTTCTCACTAAACCTTATATGGATAATTTTTTACTGCATATTTGTTGGATGTGTTCATGTATAATATCTATCCAACAGTTAGAAAATCCTTAAAATTTTTTATGAAGCCCCTTAAGTTACATAGTCTGGAGAATTCCACTGGGCTTTGTTGATATGACTCATGTCTTTGAAATCCTAGGCACATGAATTATGAAGTGTCCTTGTATTATGAAAAGGACAATTGAACTCAAAAATCAAATACAGATCCTTCCTTTCCAGAGAATCAAATGAAATAATTTCATCCCTGGAGTTATTTGTTTTGCTACATGCAAGGTTTTTAGCTGTTCGTGCAGAGCCCATGTTGAGGGACAGTGGATGATCGCCACCATCATCATTCCCCCGCTTTTTAATATTGCAGTAGCACCAGCTTGGGTGTAGGGAATGCAGTTCCACTGCAAGATGGGGGACTGCTAGGATTCTGCACTGTACCTCAATTATTCTGCTCTTCATTCTACCTTCTCTGTAAACCTCAAACATGATTATCAGTAATGGACAACATGAGAAGAAATTATTTACAGTAATCATGTTGATGATGATTTTATTCTATTTTATTGCATTATTTTCTGTTAGATGGGAAATGAAGCTGCAAAACCACAAAGTAAACTGGATTTTCTTGAGGTAGCAAAGAACCTTTACGAGTTCATCAATGCCGTTAACAAGAAGTTTAACATCTACAGGAAACCTGTCATGCAGAATGCTATCCAGAGGTGATATATTTTCATCCTCACTTTGAATTATGCAGATTTTTTGAAAAGATAAGAAGAAGTTGGTCAAAATTTGCTTCATGAAAAGTCTTCAAAGTTTTGAGTGTGTATCCGCACTCTCTGAATGCATGTATAGATTAGTTGATCTATCAGATGTGAGTTTTGATTGCGAAGTTCCCAATATCAAATCGAAGCTCTACTGTCAGATTTGTCAGTGTTTTAATGCTAGTTCAGTAATAAGAAAAGTTATTGTTGTATCTTGATACCTAATGTTTGAAAGCAGTTTTCACATTTCTAATACAACTTTCTACTTTCTTCTTTCCATGGCTTCTTTCCCACCCCATAGGCTGCCGGTGTAGATCCTTTTCTTTTGCCAAGTCCAGTTAGCCACAAGCTCTACTGTTACAACTGCTATTCCTCTATCTAAGATTTTGAAAATTTTTCCACTCTAGGTATGAGCAAAAATGGTTGCCTCTTGCTTCAGAAAACCTTCACAAAGTTTTGGTGGCCCCGCTGGATATAGAATGGATATGGTATGTCCATATGATGGATCCAGTTGCTTATGAAGAAGATTGCAAAGCAGTGACAGGAGGTAAAGTCATAGACCACAAACTCTTATCAGGTCCAGAGAGGAAAAAACACATTGAGCTGACAAAGGAATTGTGGAATAGATCCTACCCAGGGGAAATATTCTTTGTTGATCTAAATGACCCTGACCCCCCTGTAGATCCCTCATTTAGAAGCAATTTGAAATATGACCTGGTGACTGCTGTTTCCCAGGAGATGATATTCAATTACCAAATAGCATTGCCTCATTTCAGTGATGAGATATTTCTGAAAGAGGCCATTAGGCGATATTGGTTCATGTTGATGATTTACAAAGAATCGTCACAGGTTCCGGTTGTACCATATTTTGATAACGACCTCATTTGGCATGCCCACATGGCTCATCCTAAAATTTACAAGAAAGAGACTGTTCAGTTGTTCTACTACGTTTTGCCACACAAGTATACAGACAGTGTGCGTTTGCCAGGGACTGAATCCTGGGAGCTTGTATCCACAGCCAGGAAAGTGTGGGACGAGAAGAAGAAGCCTTTGGCTGTGCCAGGGAGCATGTTCCGTGGGACACCACCCATGCCAGGTCCGGCAAGGAACCCGGAGCGATATACATCATACGCGCACAAAGTGTACTACCTTCAGCCCAAGGAACTCCGTCTTCAGCACTTGGAAGATGGGGTTTACAGAGCAGTGATCAAGTGCGAATCCAAGGCGCCTAACGTGACTCAAACTTTTATTGTTCATGACAGTGGATTCGATGAGCTCACAAAGAAGTATTCGCGAAAGTTCGATATGGGCGCGGACGAGGGGAGGTTTGTTCTCAACACTGATAAGTTCTACGGGCTGTCTGTCTCCCTGTACAAGCAACTGAGTGATACCTTGTTTGAAAGTTATGTTGCTACGTGTGATTTCCCACCGAGTTCATTAGTGGGTAAGAAGATATCTGAATTCATGCTTTCGTTCTCCCTCAAGTTTGCAGGGTATATCGACAAGGCGGGGACCCAGCCCCCAAAGCGCGAGTTTCCCCAATTCAGTGGTAGTCTGAACCTCTACTGCCCTGCAATTCAACCAGGGTTCTACAACCTGCGAGTCGAGAAGAAGCAACGCGCATTCAAGAGGTTTCCCAGTCTAGTCGAGTTACTGCAGCTACCAAGCGTGGTGGTGCCCTTTCACTTGAAGAAGACGGACATCGAATGCCACTTTGCGGATCATTACGTTCTAGGGAGCCTGGGAGATCCCGCGTTTCATCTGCGCATCGTGCATTGCCTTACGCCCAAAGTTTCGGTTATCGAAGTAGCCGATTTCAACTCGGATATGGTAGCAAACGCTCACATTGTCGATAACGGAACGCTTCCAAGTGCCGTCCAGGTATCGGACCCAAAATCGTGTGCGACGCTGAACGCCCAAACCCAGCGTGCCATCGTTATACGCAGCGAAAACTGCGACTGGGGCATTTTGAGAGCATCGTGGCAAGGGTACCGAAAGTTCTTCAATCCGGGCTACCTAGCCGCCGAACTCTTTGTCCTAGGCCTTCAGCCGAAAAGGTGGATTCCGTTTCAATGCAGTGGTCACAAGAATACGACTTTTACTGTTGACCTGACAGGTCTGCAAGATGTGAAGTGCCCTGTTACTGTCGACATGACAAACGCGACGGCAGTTTTTGAAGGGAAAGTTTCGTGTGTGCCAGAATTGGTCTGTCTCTCTGCGAGCCTGGCAGTGTTGTTCACGTTGTGCCAACCGAGAGAACCACCCCCGAAAGGTGAGAACGGGTCGGCGGTAGCTTACTCGTCCCTACCGAAGAAAAGTTACAAGCTGGACGTAGATGAACTTACGTACGTTGTCAATGCAGGACTTTACTGCTCATCTTTACCAAGGACTTATGAGAACTGAATGCTCTTGTGCGTGCGATTTGATATCGATGTAAATACCCTCACTTTCATTTCTCTCCTCTTGCCATGGATAGCAAGCCGTATCTGGGAGCAGCCCAAGGATCAAGACTTGACTGAATCATAGTTAATTAAGATTGGAAGCCCTACCTACCAAACATAGCATTAACTCAATTCATGCCATGCAACTTCTTATGGCAAGTCATGCACTGTATTAAATATACATTTTCAGCCCCCTTCCCCCCCCCCCCCCCGATTTGATGTCTGTAGATTCTTCGTAAGTCCATCCTTCGGGGCTTCAGAGTTACTAGCTGCTCCCAAGTACTCCTGCTTAGTTTTCCCATAGATAGATCTAGGCAGGCCTATGTTCTCAGCCCAGTCCGCACGTTATTCGAGCAACAATCATAGCTTGAATATTTGAAATCAATCAATCAATCAATCAATCAATCAATCTGGAAAGTGGTCAAAAAGTTGACATTATTGAAGGAGAAAGTACGAAATAAGCTTCTTTTTGTGAAGCAAATGATCCTGTACGGTAGCAGGATGTCTAATGGGGCCTAATTGGTTTCGCTAAATATTTCAATGATCTCTTTATAAGAAATTATGCTTTCAATGCTTGCATTGAAGCCTGTCTTTTGATTGCATCCACATCAAAGCTTACTCACTAGTTCACAGTGAGCCAAACTGCCAATGATACTCCATTTCTATTGCAATTCGTGGAACGTCTTGCCTTCTTTTTGCTTTCCTGAATCTTTCAACCTGCCATCTTTCAAATCCAAGATCAATAAACTTGATCTGATCTCTCTCTCCTCTTAGCTTTTCACCTTCTTTTTTCCTTCTTTCTTGGGGCTTTCTTTGGGCCAACATGACCTTTCCCCAACATATCTCACTAAAAAAGATTTTCTAGCGAGACAGAATCCAGAGGCACAGCGCCGAGTTTACCGAAGTTGTTCCTTGGCATGTCTGTCTCCAAAATATTAGGAATTGATTTTCAGGGGTTTCTGATAAGAGTGCTGCAAGGCGTGCTTGATTTCGAGAGCCGCAAAAAACCAGAGGCATGGTTCAATGTTGTTGCTACTAATGTGGATTTTTATACTTGGTTTCTCGTTCCATTCTTGGCTGACAGTATTTAGCATACTCTATTCGAAGCTTACGAGAAACCAGAAGCAGGGCTCTAAGTTTTTTCTATGGAACTGGATTCTACAGGGTGGTATCCCGTTGCATTCTTCACTGATAGCGTTTAGCATACTCAACTCCAATCTGTGCAGAAACCAGAGACAGAGCTCTGAGTTTTTCCTAAGGTAGTGGATTTTATCAGGGGATTTCCCTTCACCTTCCTCACTGACAATATTTTTGCTGCAAACCGTGCAGGCAGAAAGCCTTCCACGCTGCGGCATAAGTTCGCATGTATTAGCCATCGCACTATGCCACTTGTATTTGTCGCATAAGGCTCACGAGCTGTATGCGTGTTAGTTGTATGATATCATTGGATAGAATTTTTTGTAATTCTCACCATCCACCTTAAAGTATTCAAGGAGAATGGTAGTTTTATTTATTAGATTGTAGATTGATTGAGGGGTTTATTATCTAAGTGTAATGATTCTGTGGGTGATTGTTTTGAATGGGATCATATTATCAATTTTTAGTCACCTTCTCTCCATGTCTAGTTCTCTTTTTACGCACTGCAGAATTGGCATTATTCATTCTGAAGCATTTATTTATTCATTATCAATTCATTGTTCGCTTTATCTATTCATTTTGCTCGTGACGAAATGCCCCGCCACCCCTGATTTTTTCTCCTTACATTTTCTGACATTCGAGGACTGCCTAGAATGTGACTTTGATGGCCAAAGATCGCGACAAGTGGAGATACCTAGTGACCAAACTGTGGCCTAATAAGGCTAATAAAAACTGAACTCATATTTTCTGAGGGAACACGACCATTTTAAAGAGGTGGCAGGGAAGCTGTGAAGAGTTTAAAATTGAGTTCCACGCTGAGGTCAGGGACCGTAATCCATACTGTTTCAAGAAAAAGTTGGTCACAACCGGAGGAGGACCTGTACCTCTCTCACTTATATAAAGGCCAAGTTTCAACACTTTTCCCGAACTTAACCAGCCTATGGTTACAGGGTTTAAAGGTCCAATGTATCATCTGGCATAGATTTTAGTGTACCACATTCGTGGCCCAGTGGTAGAATGCTCTCTTGAGCGTGGTAGGTCGCTGCTCGATACCCGTTTGTGGCATACCAAAACTTGAATAACGGCACATGCTATTTCCCTGCTTAGCACTCAGCACTTTGGGAAAAAATGAAGCACATATTGCTACCAGCTGGCCAGCCTCCAACTGTACCATTCACTGTGCTTGCACTGCAGTGTTTTCAAATGGCCAATGAAAGGGATATGGGCGTCACCCTATCTACCAAAAAACACGAGGGGAGGATCTTTGACCTTTGATAGATTTCAGTGGTGAAAAACAGAGCTGCGAATCGTGGGGAACGGAAGACTTGACCCCCAGACATTTGGAGCGGAGTTATTCTGCATAAGACGTCATTACTTCCTTCGAAGAACTTTGAGACCTTGTCAATGGGTTGGTTTGACACTGTGAGTCTGTGACCGCTTCGTTGATGTCTCTGGCGTTGTTATTATTTTGAAATAGTATCCTACGTTCCTTTAATACAGAGAAATGTTCTGGTGTTTTTATAATGAATATGAGAATAGACAGTATCTCAATTAGTAAACTATGTTAGATACAGAGACACTGATAAGAACAGCTTGCTTACCAAGCCCTCCCCTGATTAGGAACTATGTTTACGGCCTTGTATTACCACGATTACTTGTGAAAACGGTAAAATCATTGGAACATAGTTTAGAGGAAATTAGTATGCAATATCGCAGAAAGCTCAGTTAGCATTGAATCTCCTTGGATCGATAAAGATAAGGAAAGTGTCTAGAACTGGGAGAAAAGTCAACATGGAAGTTCGCCACTAGAAAGTTTCATTTTTGTCTAGCCCCTGCGTAGGCTTAATCCTGTACCAATCAAATCGCACTTTGATAAACTCTGAGCCAATCAAGTTGCGAGCTCTCTGCTTGCGCGGATAATTCGAAGTGCATCACAGCAACAAGTCTTATGTTTGCCCATAATGCATTGTTGATGACCAATGCGAGTTTGGCGCCGTATTACTAATGGAGGAAATAATGCCGTGAAAAATTATTAGCTGGCAATCATCTACCATGGAATATATTGATGACAGTAGTAATTATCACAGCAGCTCAGAATATCATTCCAGGTAAATTTGTCGACAAGAGTTTCCTGATCGAACGACTAATCGCAATGCCGTACGATTATTGATCATACTTCGCTTTGACAAGTAGGCCAGTCCATTCAGGGTGATGAAACGCGATTTTCTGTGGTTGAACTAGCCGTATGTTTGCATTGTTGGGAGATTTCCTTCATTTTGCACGAAATTTCTCTCGTTCAACTTTATTCAGTGAGAGTATTGTGCAAGAGTATTAAGATCGGTAGCTCTACGAAATGTTTGAAATTATTGGGCGATAATGAAGCGTGAGTTTAATTTGAATATTCAATTTACTTGCTTGAAATGTTGCATGTAATTATGCGAAATTAGCGCAACACCACATGTAAAATTAACTCGGAATGTTGGTGGATAATCTGCAAGAAGTCTCATTGGAATTGTCAAGATATAAACGTATGTGTTAATCAATAGAAAATGTGATCTGTAAGATAGGATTATTCTTGCCCTTCCATCAGCTTATCAAGACCAAGATCATTTGAAAGAATAAAGAAGAAAAAGTGCTCTAAGGAAAGGTGGTCTTCTGAGGAGGTGTGTATACACTTCATATTAACTGAGCAAGAGAACATTTCATTGCATATACATCAAAGCTTAATGGAAGAGAACTGGCTCACAGATCCTTTGTCAATGGTTTCAGCCCCACCTCAAACTGAGCTTTAACTGAGAGTGAGAGAACTCACTAGCTCTCTCTAATTCAATGCATGCTAGAATCATGAGGTGTGGGGCCATTGAGAGGAAAGAACCTGAGTGCTGCTTGATAAGAATATCTCAGTGTCCTGAAATGTACCTTTGGATACTTGGTAGATAACACAAAAATTAATGTTAGTTAGGGACATAGGTCGCGTGGGTCTTAATTCACCTAAACTTTGTTGTGATAGAGATTTTGCACTTCGGTTTGCTTTAATGTCTCCACCAAGTGCCAATGTTTTTAAAAGGCAGTAACCTATTCAATTTTGGTCTTATTTTTGAAAGCGAACTCCTGCTAACCAACTCTATACTCAAATCTATTTCTTTAGGATGAAAAGCTAAAAAGGCTTTGTTTAGCTCTTGGCACTGAAGACTGGAGTATTGTTTCGAGCAGTTTTCCTAGTAGAACAGATGTCCAGTGCCAGCAGCGATGGGAGAAAGTTTTGAATCCAAATCTTGTCAAAGGAGCTTGGACTAAAGAAGTAAGAATAGATCACCAACCCTTTTATTATCTCTTTTAACCAAACCTGAAATGTTTTTTGTGGTGGTAATGCAACGTTAGCAAAACGTTTTATAAGCTGGAGGAAGGTTTCTTGATAATGGATGACGCTTACGGTTGAATGCATATTCAGCTAGGTAGCCATTGCCACCATTGTGATATTTTGGAAGTGCATTTTGAAAGGTAGTCAGTCTGGCTGCTTGAAAGGACAGCCATTGCAAACAGACGGGACTGTTGCACTGGAAACAGCCCTTGTTATAGCATCTGTTCACATGTTTCTCTCCATTGTAATGTTATTCGAATGACAAAAAGCATCTGAACTTATTTGATCACTCTATTCAAATGTCAGTTATCACGGAATTTTCTTAATGATATCAGAATGATAGTAATTGAATCATTTATATAGACAAAAGCTTGCAATATCAAGAGACTGGTTTTCAACAAGGGTCCTGTTTCAAACAAAAAGTTATTACGTTTTTAACAGTAAAAGTAATTGCCTTTTAAGTCTAGTAAAATATTGATGATCTAATTTCAAATCAAATTAGCAATTAAGGACAAAATGCACTCTACCTTTTTTAATACCAATTCACAATGACAGGAGTGAGAATGATTGTAATGTTTCAATGTGGAAGAAATTTCAACTTATCCACTATATATGAATAAATGTTTTGATGTTGAAGTTTTCAAATCATTCAAAAGAGCAATATAATTTTGTCACACTAGAACTCTTTTCACCTGACACCTATCAGCACATGATTCATCAGTCGTGTCAAACTCAGGAGCCTCTGAGGGCCAAATGGGTCACATTTTTTTACAGTTATTACTGATAATGGCAATAGTTATCATGCCGTCATTTGACCGTTATTACTATATAGTACACTATTTACTTTAACCTAGAAAGTGGCATACGTTTGTCATTTTTAAGGATGCAAAGTGATCAAGTTAAGAAAAAGGTATCAAGCAAAAGTGGCTGCACAGGTCGCAAGTTTGACAAGCATGTGATATATTATATAGTAGCCAAAAGATTATTCAATGTTTCAAGTATTTTATATTTTTCTTTTTATGTGCTCATAAAACAATTACAACACAGAATAGAAAGGTACCAGGGGGAACATGGAAGTGAATGACAACCCTGTGGCATTTTGACAATTGGCTTGAATTAAAACTTGAAGTTAGTTTCCAAATGGGTGTCAGGCAAAACAGTTATGATTTTCCATATGTGTGGTTGTGCGTGAGTAATGCATAGCTTTGGGTTGTAGTGGCTTTTTGCTGACATTTCACATTGTAACAAATGTCAGGGGAAAAGTCATCAGTGGGACAAAGATAATGCTGCTGCTATCTCTGTGGCATCTGCCATTTATCGAGGTAACTACGCCGTGCTAGATGAAGAAACAGGTCAAAATTTGATCGATGCTTGGCGTTGGAAGGCTTCTTGTGCCATGAAGTGATCCTTGATTAATCTGTGATGTTTTCATCTTACAGGAAGACCAAAAGGTTGTCCAGCTAGTCGCAAAATATGGGCCTAAGAAATGGTCCTTGATAGCACAGAACTTGGAAGGGAGGATCGGAAAACAGTGCAGAGAAAGGTGAAACTTAGCTAAAGACTCATATCATATTTAACATGCGTATGAAAAATTGATTGGATGATTCCTCTGCCATTTTATTACAAAATTACCATTTCATGCTTCCTCATTGCTCTCTTAAGGTGGCACAATCATTTGAACCCAGACGTGAAGAAATATGCATTTACAGAGGATGAAGACATCATAATCTATGAAGCCCACAAGCGGCTCGGCAATCGGTGGGCAGAAATTGCAAAATTATTGCCAGGGAGGTAATACAGTGCTTTTGCATTCTGCATTTCATGTGTAATGCCAAATTCAATGTCAGCAAATTTGTCTACTATTGCATCAGGGAGATCGAAGAGCAACGGATATTTGAAGAGCTGATGTTATTTCATGTTGTTAAAGTCGTTCCTTCGTTGAAGTCTCCGCTGTGTGTAGCGCTATCCGTTGTGTACGGGGGCGTCCGTTGTCCAGAGCTTTCGCTGTGTGAAGAGGTGCTCGCTATAAACTGCCTGTCTTCCTAGTAAGACAGCCTCTACCTAAGTGACACCTGATAGAACATTGCCAACAGCCATTTGTGGATGGTATCTGCTGTGTGAAGATTTTCCTTTGAAGAAAGTGTAACGAGATTGCTTTCCGGGTGATGTCAGAGCTTCTACAAACCGACACCTGTTGGAGCAAATCTGCTACAAAGGAATTTATTTGAATCTCTTGAGTCCATCAACCGAGTCATGTGTTAGAGATATCTGAAGGAGATTTACATATCAAACACCAAGTTTCAGCTTGCCAAACCTTAGTCTTTGAGTCGCCTTATAATTATTAGCATTATCATTATTATTATACAGAACAAGTACGCTCCTTACGTAACCAACCACAAAAAATGTAAATCTGTCCACCTCGTTCACATCTCCATCAGCGCTTTAGGCATTTGCAGCCATACCTGCAACACTTTTCTTGAGATTCACAACTCTCTTTCCATCGATCAACAACATCTCATCTCCAAACTTTCCACTACAGCTATTCGCACCACCTACTACATCTTTTGCTGCAGAAACAACAATGTGTGCCAGCGACCCAACAAAGTAGCCGCTGGCCTTGTGGAACATCATCATCTCGTACACCAGCAAACGTAGAACAGGCAATAGCAAATGTCGACTAGACAGTCAACACATTTTGACGTTTTGTGTGCAAGTAGTTATTGTAGTTGTCGTCTGGAGCTCCGTTCCTCGGCCGTGATTTTCGGTAAACTTTGAAGATTGTCTTCGTATGTTGTTTGCTTCGTGGAGTTGTGCTCGTTTCATTAGCATGTGTTTTTTGCCTTTTTACAGAACCGACAATGCTATAAAAAATCACTGGAACTCTACCATGAGGCGGCAGTATGAACCGGAATACCAGGTTAGTCTTTCACTCGAATATGAGCTGGGCGTTTTCATAGACTTCAACAGGTCGGGATTGAGTGGTACATCTTTGATCTTGTACTATTAATATCATATGCCTAGCTAAATCAATTGATTGGTCCTTCCCACTCCCCTTCTTTAGCCTTTCCGCCTTGCAGCTGTACATGCACAGTGAATGCTACTGTTTGAACTGATCTACTGCTTCCAACGCGAGCCCTCCACGACAGTAAGCAATTGCAATGACAAAAATGGTCCTAAATGAAGAATCGTCAAGCATCTACAAACCAGTTGAAGTGAATATAATTAGAGCTAAGGGCCCGCGTTGATAACCTGTAGCTACAATAAAGTAATGACAACATCTTGGGACATAGAATGAGTGCTAATTTCTACTCATAGGAAAAGAAGAGAAGGAAGCTAGAGAGCAGTGAAAAAAGATCACGTATGTATTAAAATGAATAAATTCATGTTGTTTTAATCGTTCTTGCTTCGGAAATGCTGAGCTCTTGTTTAAAACTATACTCAAAATTGTGTTATAGATGATGACGTTTTACCTTGCTGTACAGCATGGTAAATTTCTCTAACAAGGAATTAAGTTACGAGTAAAATTGATCTCATGTTCATAACATTGCACTCCTCCATGTCTTGACCGATGTCGGGCAGATTGCTTTTGACTATGATTCTACTCTCGTTTGTCAAAAAACGTTGGAAAGGAAAAGTGGGGATTTTGAAGCCTCCTTTACTTGGGTGCGCTTGAGCGACTGTCAAGCAGGACGGATTTATGGTCCACTGCAACCCACACTTTTTAAAGGAGTTTTTCCGTTGGTGTAAAGAGTATAAGTGCAACACATTGGTTTGAACCCATTGACAACCCGTTCCTTTGCATTGGCAGTAAAAAACTTCCCTCAGCTCCATGTAGTAAGGCTTTTCACCTACGGTTATGTAAATAAATTTCGCCGCTTTGTTGCTATAAGAACTTCTTCGATACGACATCCATCCCGTGAAATTCATCGAATTGACCGTGTTCTTCAGGACCGCTAGAAGAACGGAAACTCAAGCGACGTCTGTCATCAGGACATTACGAAGTTGGCTCAAAAGTGCCGTTGTCAAGATCGTGCACAGCCTTCTCCTACCCGAATCTTCAAACAACTCCCCCGAGTAGTTCAAACGGGACAAAGCAGCTGACACTGACCGTTCTCGAGTCAGGGAACGTTCAAAAGGTGAGGGAAGAATCGAACTTTTGAGCAGTTATTTTATTCCTTTTTTGAAACTTCGGCTTTGTTCGTCATGTCTTCGTTCAAAATAGCATTATTGACAGATCGCTTTCGTTTCCCTCCACCTTGTACATCTATTCATTCATTCATTATTTCACCGTTCCAATCACTTTATCATGCACTGATTCGTTTACTTATTCCTCCATTCACTCGTTCACAAATTCATTCATTCATTCACTTGCTTAGTCATCAACCGTTTTCCTTTGGCTCAGCTACATCCATCTAACTTCACTCGCCGTCCTGAATGCCATGACAGAAATGTGTCCACCAAGAATACCTGAACAAGCCAAACGTAGGTTGATTGCAGATCAGGCGAAACGATGGCTATACTATCATCCAAGATGTATGTTACCAGTTGTTCAAGGCATACTACTTTTAAGTGACGTCAGAAGTCAAATTTCCTTTCCGCACCGTTAGTTCGTTGATAGGGTGGTGCACGTGTCCCTTTCTTTAGTCTCCGGGCAGCACAGCTTTGCATAAGCAATGAGTAGCACAAAATATAGCCAGCTAACTGATATGCCTTGGCGTTGAATGCATTCATCACTTTCCCATAGGGCTGAGTCCTAGATAGGGGGAAAATGTGTACCTAGTCTTACCCGATCGAATGCCGATCTGTTTCATACAGAGCAGTCAACCCGCCATGTGGCCTTTCTACGACTAGCGATCACTCGGTGTACTCAAATACTCTGTGGCTGAATCAATAAACTAACCTTAAGACATTAGTTATCCTTGTTCTATAGCGTTCTACAGTTGCTAAGAAGAAAAGATGCAGCGAGATTTTTTATTTCCAGGTCAAGAAGTACGAAGACAAAATTGTGAACATAGGAGCTCTCACCATGAACAACGGGCATGCAGACAACGAAGCATCCCTGCTTATGTCTCCATTTCAAAATGCTACGAAGAGTGATATATCAGACATTATGGGTGACGTTGGGATGGCAGATTTGTTTTCACCAAGATCCATCAAGGCGATGAACGACATTGCCATGTTTCCAAAATCGAAGCCTTCAGATTTCCCAGAAGATGATAAAGAGAACGCTGTTTCAAAGACCCCACATGTTGATTGTAAGTCATTTCCATTGCCTCTTCTTGCAGCTCCAATTTTCTTTGCTAATCTGAAAGCCGTCGGTCAGTTTTCTCTTCAACGGGATTTGAGCCCTTCGTCGATGAAAAGTTAGCAAATATTGGTAGCTGCGATGGAGGAAAAAGAAATGGCTGGATTATCACAGCCTCGTAGTACCCAAAAATGTTCCTCTCATTGTATGAAACTTTGTTCAGTGTGCGGAAAAGAGCGAGTGATGATGCAACGGTAAGACACACACACCCTAAGGAGAAAAGTCACATTTTATCCTAGAAGGCATTTAGAAGATAGAGCCAAGATATTTTTGAAGTTTTACGAACCCAATAAAGGAACAGGAATAACTTTTCTTCTAGATCCTACTGTTCCTGCTTTGTCGAATTCTACGATTTCAGAGTGAGTAGACCTTCTTCCAATCCAAACACATTTTAGATTGCCAATCGTCCAAGTTCTAAAGAAGTTTCGTGTGATTCCTTCTTGCAATCTTTTAACAACCATATGCTCTATCTCCCATGCGTGCTCATCGCCATTTGCCTCCCATTTCATCGTCCATTCTCAGCATCACTTTCTGTCATTCTTGTCTTGGCTTTTTTTGTAGAATCCATTTTTTTTCTGTCATTTTCGGCCTCAGTTTGTCTCTTGCTGCTTTAAGATGGTTTAATTTGTTGGCCGTTTCTCTACCTCGTAGTCTTTATATCACGGTTTCGTTTGCAAAAGTTTCACAACTTCTCTTGATGACAAAACCATACCTTTTCAGTGTTCAGACAGAGGTTTCAACGGCAACACGCAAATACAGCAGATTTACGACACCTCCAGCGATATTACGACGAAAACGCAAACCTGTATCCTTTCGAAAATCCATTCAGTTCAGTGAAGCCATTTCCCCGCGTATTCTATTATTCTCTCCTCCGAGTTGAAAAGTGTACTCACATTTGATATAACTGAATTGAGATGATATTGTCTTCCCTTGCAATGAAATTCTACCTGGGCACAGTTTACGTATAAGACATTCGAAAATCTTTGTACTATTCTTTATCTTGTCGAAACAAGTTAAATGGAACTTTCGCTCAGAATTGTTTCTGGAGTCTGTGCCTTTTCTATCCGTAATTTTTGGCGCTTTAAGTTTTTGTACAAATTATACTTCTGCTTGGTTTTCTTAACACGTTCAAGGTAAAAGAGGTGACAAAAGCCGGCCAAACTGTATCTATTCAATGCAGTTTCACCTCTCCTGCGCGAGAGACACCTCTAAAGCAACTGCCTTTCTCACCTTCTCAGTTCTTCAACAGTCCTTCGGTGAACGACGGCAAAGTTTACACCTCGACGCCGGCAAGAGCGAATATCGGTAATGGCAAAACGCCACTGTGCACCCCGTCAAAAGTGGAATCCGCCACTAAGACGCCACTGAACGACACGACAAGAAGTAAAAGCGACGGGGAGATCGAGACACCTAGAATCAGGTATTCATTGATTAACAAAACACCACGGACACCAACGCCTCTGAAAATCTCGGACAAGTTCAACCCTGCAAATAACGGCCAGTCTTTGGTAAGTCGTGTGGATGAGTGATTTGTAAGACTCTCTTCGTTCGTTAAAAGCTCTGACTCTTTTCATCACGTCTCAGATCTTCTTGTGAAAATTTAATTCTATCATTCTTGCGACCAGCATTTTAGTTTCTTTTATCGCATAAGAATATTGCTCAGCCATTCGAACTGATGATGAAGAGATGTCAATGTCTACCGTTCCTTTTATTTCCAGTTTGGCGGCAAATTCACAGATATATCCTCGATTATTTCCAAAGAGGAGCAGTTAAAGGATGCTTTTTTGACTAGCAAGAAGCAATCGCCTGACCATGACTACGCGAAATCACACGATGAAGAGGCGCAACAGAACAGTTCGATTCAGCCGCTCGTTCAACACCTAAAATCATCAAATAGTCTGAGAAGGACTTTGTCTTTCGACGGAGCCGAACACTGCGAGAGAACATCGGATGTGAATTTGTCCGAAGACACGGGGGAGTTTGCAACAGTTTCTTGTCAGGTATATGAAGCATTTGATATAAAGGCAATCATGAGTTAGGAAAGGCTGCGTGTCTCCAAGAATTTAATTGGAAATCGTGGCGGCAGTGGGTGTTAAATGTGATGTTTTTGCTTACCCTGATCTCCCCCGTATTATAGAGTGGATTTGGTGTAACGTGATTCTCTGATTGAATGAGCTCATATTCTGTGAAAATGGCTCCATTTAATTTTACTTGTGATTTATTACATCTTATTTATGCTGTCTGATTTATGATATAATTTGATATGATGCTATGTAGTCTGATAAATGATGTTGTGTGATATGGTGGGACATGGTTGGCATATGATGTGTGATATTTTGTGATACGATCGACTTGATTGACTATTCTCGCGTGTCATTATTTTTATTCATTAATTCATAAATTCATTCTATGTTTGGTCTGATTTCGTGCTTAATCATACGTGATTTACTGTGATTTGATGCTGCCTTATGATCACTTGATTTGGCCTCGTGGGACCTAATTAATCTCTGTGACTAATGTTACTGGCCAGTGCCATCTAAAACGCAATTATGGTCTAAATAGATTAAACTATTGGATTGAATTGGGCTTGATGAAAGAAAGGACACAAGAGCTTTCCCCAACAAAAAGAAAAAGTTTTTAAAAATAGCAGTCTCTGATTTGATCTCTAAATGTATCTCCATAAATTCGTTCATGCTAAATTCCCTCATTTTTTTCTCCAGGAGGAAACTATCAACTCTCAAGGCTTGATGGCCATGTCAACACCGAGTACTACTCCATATAAGTCGAAGCCTCCCACCACGGTGATTCCTCTCCAGGATTTGATTGACAATGACCAGTTCAAGACGCCCTCCAGCAATTTTATCATCAACATCCTTCCATTACAAAACACCTCCTCCAGTTTATCCGCAGCTGCAGAGAATGCTGGTTTCAAGGTAGTTCACAACGTTTTCTGGAAAGACAGGAAAGCTTTTTCAAATTTCACTCATCAGCGTCTGAACTATAAGAAATAATGATCGGCTTGACCTTAAAACTTAGCGTGAATGCCCATGTTTCGTTTGGGTCCGCCTGCTTTTCTTAAGAGAAACGAGAATTTCGAATGATTCAATGGTTAAGCTTTTCAGCAGACACCAATCAAAGGTACAAAACGTCAGAAGCTGTGGTCAAATGATGACTAAAGTCCTGAATAATTAATGTACAGCTTGGCTTTCCTTTCGTGAGCAGTGATAATTGATAAGTGTTCGCCCAAGAATAGCATATTTTTGGCCTAGATAATCTTTTTTCGCGGATGGAATAGATATTTTTTGAATTTTTTGATACATTTTTTCGAAATTTCTTCCAGCATTCAGAATTCTGATGAGTACCAACCTACTTATTGTTTCATTCACTAAGCAATGATTTTTCTAACCAGGACGCACGAAATCTTTGCCGCTCTCCCAGTTAACTTCAGAGATTCAAAGCAATCTTTGATGCTGTTCTCCCATTTTTATATCTGTCTTCCTATATGCATTCATTATCTAGGGGGTACTCCTTCCAATTCAGGCCGCATGATACGAGGAAATCTACCAGCGTCTGCCTCTCGACAAAATTAACAATTACTGTTCTCTAACATGAAGCTCTTGCTCTAACCGAATGCTTTCGTTTGGAGAACTCACCTCTTACTCATCCAGACGGCTCTAAGTCAACCTTCTCGACTTCTTACTCCCTCCAAGTTAGTTCAAGTTAATCCAGAAGCTCGTCAACGTTGTCCGCCGGCAGCCGAAAGATTCCCTGTCATCATTCCCTTCATTTGTTCCTATCCATTGCTGTGTATTGTAGCCGTCATGCTCTTGATCTTCTCCATGTTGCGCATGTAATTTAGTCGTGATCCTTCTCTTCTGTTTCTGCTTCTGACCTAAACGGAACTCACTCGTCAAGCCGCGTACTTTGTTTTAGAAGCTGTTGTGAAATTTGTTTTCGCATCTTCTCCGTTTAGATTCCATACAAGAAAAAGCCACCCGTCAGGAATCTACGCTTCCAAGAAACGCCGATACGTCTTAATCAAATTGTAAGTTTGTTTTTTAATCTATGTATCTAAGCAATGATTTTATTCAGAACAAGATAGCTACCAGCTCTCTGTAATTACAGGTGTTGAAGAGTGGTATCATTGAGAGGCAGGAACAGGACGCTGCTTAGTAAACATAGCCTCTCAGTGTCCTAACATCTACCTAAGAAATTGCAAGTCTTGGATATCACGGAATGTGGTCACATACCGAGAGGAAAGAAGGCACCGACACTGCTCGATAGGCAAAGCTTTTCAGTGTCGTAAAATCTACCTCAGAAACTTTGCATCTTCGGAATCTTGAGGGGTGTTCACATTGAGAAAAAGGACCTAGGAACCGCTCGATAACTATAATTTCTCGGTTTTTTAACACCTGCCTTGTGAATCAGAAATCTTAGGAGACTGATTATATTATAGACGACAATTCCTATCAACTGTCAACCATGAGGATCAAAAAATGTTGTTCGCCGATTCTAAGGCACTACTTACCCCTACTGAGTCTACTTAGAATCAGTGTCCTGCATTCGATTTTGAACTGCCTCATTGAGAAGTCCGTGAAGTGCAAGCTGTATTTGTCTCTAGATGCCGGAATGCTTCCGAACTGTTGCCTGTGGCCAGACAGAAGACCAACGCCTACTTACTGAGCAAGCAAGACAGGTCATGGCCGAAGTGAAGAAATTCAGACAAGCCGCACGCTCGCTGACTTTGTGAGTTGTTTCTTGAAATTTATTGTAGTTGTTTCAGTCGAGATGGGTATGTATTATATATGAGACTCGGTTCTCTTTGTGCTTCAACTGGGTAGTTGGTAGCTGGCCGAACATTGCTCAAAGCATGTTAGAATTTGCAAGGGAACTCTGAACTTACTGAGTCTTTTCAAATTTCCTTTAACATAGGGCCAATTTTCAGTCGTCTTGGAACTAAATTCGGAACTTGAAACTAAGAACATTAGAGCTGGCAGTTGAGATTTAATTTATTTGTCAGAGATGTTTTTCGGGTTTGATTCTGGCGCTACCTTATCAATATATTCTATGCACACACAACCGGGAGATTAATCTTTTGAGATCGACCCAAATGTAAAAACAGACGGAAATTGTTCTACAATTGAAGTTTTTTAGAAAACATAGTTACCTCGTTGCCAAGGACAGATATCTACCTAGCATAGCTTCTAGTCAAGTCTACTTCACGGACGCTAAGAGATGGACTTTCAGTGATAAGTAAGACTTGATTTTTTCTGGTTTGGGAATTAGATAACTGCATAGTCTTAGTTGTACTGTGTGTTGATTTGTGTTGGTTTTCTTGGAGCAGTTTAAACGTGATTCCTTCTCAAGCTTTGTAGATAAAGTTGAAATTGATGGTATATTGGGGTGTGGTTATTCTTCGGCGAATTTTTAGATGGTTCTTTCCCCTCCCTACTCTTCATATGTCGTCGCTGTATCTTTGCAACTTGACAATACCGACCTTCAGGCATCAATCTTGCTAGCCATATATCATAGGTACTGCTATTATTCTGAGGTAGTAGGTATGAGAAGCATCGGAAGTTATTTTCGATACTTTCTTACGTAATATGGTTGCACAAGTTTAGCGGCGTCTTTCTTCGGGGTTAGATAGATGCGTATTGAATAGCATCTCCTGGTAGACAGCTTCAAGAAATTACTGTCGTGACCTTTGATTGATAAACCTACATTACCACACGGGGAAATATCTTAATGTAAATTTGTGTAAAGCATCGTCTATACCAGTGTTTTTCAACCTTTTCTGGTCCACGGCACATTTTTAATACGAAAAACACACAGCGCACCACCAACAAGAAAGATTATACTGCGACACCTCTTAGGTTAATGATGAAACGTATTCTCTTCATTCATTTATACAACCTAATGAGAAGCCCAGACACTTTTATATGCACACAAATCTGATGCCCTGGGAAAAACCGAAACCACAATGCTATTCCCCTGCAGTGCTCAGAGTCTCTCTCTCTCCCTCTCTCTCTCTATCTGTCTGTCCATCTATCTATCTATCTTTCTATATATCTATATATCTATCTTTTTATCTATCTGTCTATCTATCTATCTATCTTTCTATATATCTATATATCTATTTTTTATCTATCTGTCTATCCATCTATCTATCTGTCTATCTGTCTATCTATCTATCTATCTATCTATCTATCTATCTATCTATCTATCTATCTATCTATCTTTCTATATATCTATATATCTATTTTTTATCTATCTATCTATCTATCTATCTATCTATCTATCTATCTATCTTTCTATATATCTATATATCTATTTTTTATCTATCTGTCTATCTATCTATCTATCGATCTATCTATCTTTCTATATATCTATATATCTATCTTTTTATCTATCTGTCTGTCTATCTATCTATCTATCTATCTATCTATCTATCTATCTATCTATCTATCTATTCATCTATCTATATATCTATCTATATATCTATCTATCTATCTATCTATCTATCTATCTATCTATCTATCTATCTATCTATCTATCTCTCAAGAGTTTCTCTTTCAGAGTCTCTCTTCCTCTCTGTTTTTACTTTTCATGCAAGTAAAGATCGAATAATTCAGCTTTCCTACCAGACTTATCAGTTGCAATTGGATAATCACCTCACACTACACCACTCTGCCGTGGCAATGATTGTGAAAAACACTGGTCTATGCTGTGTTTGTTAATTCAACCCACGTTACTCGGGTTGCTCATTGTTAAGCTTTGATTTCTGTATCAATGAATTTTTTTTACGTTGTTAGCATATTATGATGCATGATTCGTTCAGGGACTTGTGTTACCATGCTGTAGAGTAATGCACGCTCGCTCTTTTACCACAATGGCAGCTATCTGTCATTAATAGTTCGATACACGTAGCGGAGGCACTTAAGGAGCTCTTTGACTGCACATTACGTGCTGTAAGATGCCAGGCTTCTTCCACTTCTAGGGCCGGTCAGTAAAAGAGGTCTGCTTGATAACACCACACGTCACATTCGATTTTTAAGTCTAAAATGATTCAAAATGTAGAAATGCCCTCCTGCTATGCATCCGTCGGTCTTCGTGCTGAATTTTTAGAAGGAAAGATGAAGGAAGATTTATTAGATTTTGATCGCTCTTTCTTGTCAGAACAAAATCAGTTGGCAATTCTAAATTTTTCGTCATGCCCTATTTACTGACAGGAAGCGCCCTATTCTCAAATACATATCGTCTGTCAATTAACAACCAATATTTAAATTAACGATGTCAAAAAGTTTGTAACAGAGGATATTGCCGAAGCAACGCTGAACTGACACAAATCAAAACATGAAAGGTTTTGAGTGGCGGATGTAGTAATTATGGTATTTATAAAGCGCTGCTATATGTAATGTTTTCTCGAATTTGCACGATCCTTCTAGCGGGAGCTTGCAGTGAATTACTGCCTTGACAATATCTCAAGATGTGTTAAATCTCATAGGAAATAGTAGCAGCCTAAAATGTTCAACCCCCCTCCATCCTTTCCTTTTCGCATTTAGGCGGATTAGAAAATCTGTTCTGCAGATAACAGGGGAAGGGGGGCGTTTCCATCCCGCGGTGCCACTGCTAGTACTGACTGGGCAGTTGCGCAGATAGTGATCGTGCGGACAACAACTATGAGAACAGCTGAAGTCAAGAGAAATTTGGATGCCGCACTGGATAAGCGGATTTTCCTATGACCTTTTGAGGAAGTTGAGGACATTGGAAGTCAAGTCTGATGGAATCCTTCCCTCCATTGAATCTGTAGCCTTTCTCCTAACGTGTATTCTGCAGCGTAATTTAGCGTTGTCTTTTGGCACATACTTACGTGTTGATTACTAGGTATTGTAGATATTTCATATCTTTGAATTTGGAGCCTTAAGAGATGAGTAATAATTGAAACCATAAACATTTACAACGAAATTCTATTTCTAGTCATTGGGGCCTTTGTCGTTTGCTGAAATATTCGAATGACGTACCACCTTGATGACGTTGCTCTGCTTTTGATGGGAATGCGCGGGAAGTGGTCGTTCCTGTTTTTAGACTCTATTCCGATAGTAGCAAAGGGTTAGTGGTTTCCAGTCTCCTTTCGGACCCAGACCTCAATGCTTGACACGAAGTAATACCGTGAAATATACCAAAACCATTTCAATTAAACTTCATAGTCCTGTGTTAGCCATTTCTGACGTTTGATACTCTGATCGGCGTTGGATGACAATATCCCCATCTGATGGGCGTTGGATGAAAATATCCCTATCTGATGGGCGTTGGATGAAAATATCCCCATTTGATGGGCGTTGGATGAAAATATCCTCATTTGATGGGCGTTGAATGACAATATCCCCATCTGATGGGCGTTGGATGAAAATATCCCTATCTGATGGGCGTTGGATGAAAATATCCCCATTTGATGGGCGTTGGATGAAAATATCCCCATTTGATGGGCGTTGGATGACAATATCCCCATCTGATGGGCGTTGGATGAAAATATCCCTATCTGATGGGCGTTGGATGAAAATATCCCCATTACGACAAAGTTTGACTCCTATGTGTAGAATAGCAGATTGTTATTCTAGAACAGGGTTGTCCAACTATGGCCCACCGAGTACTTTTTTGTGGCCCGCCAGGAACTTGTATCAAGCAAAAACAACTCTCCCATTATTCTCGTTTCCTAATCGCTTGATACCGTATAAACGCATTATAAACAAGTAAGCCGTTACCATACTGAGGATGGATTATGTTTTCAAAAGATTTAAGCATATTTTTCATTTTTATTGTGTGACAATCGAATTTTGAGACAGCCTTGGCAACATACTGTGCGGTCCTTTAAAATTTAAAATTTGTGACTGTCGCCCTTGCGTTGAAAAGTTTGCCCACGCCTGGTCTAGAGACTTGTTGGGGAATGGTTCCGAATGCCTGGGTGTGAAGGTACGAGGGGAGATAAAAAGGAGGATAGGAAACACGTCTGTGTGAGAGAGCAGGAAAATGTTATTTCTATCAGTATGTTTTTGGCTGGATTCCATTTATGACTCGTGCAATATTCAGTCGAAATACTTAGAAGAAAGTATGTTTGTTATGGAAGCAATCTGCCACATGCCTTCGCACAAGGTTACTTCCAAGGTTACTTCAGAGAGAAAACCTCACACCAGCTTCACTTGAAGGTCAACACTCTAACCGATCAAAATGAAATGAATAGCCGATAACGTTCTGTCGCAACTCGACTTATCTCCTTCGAGAGATTCCTTGCCCTTTAAAATTGATTTTTTCGCGACGGCTAGGTCAACTATGAAACGAAGGGGCGGTGTCGTTAATTTGAAACATTTGAAAAAGCGATGCTGATAATCTCATCTCCAGTCGCGCTTATGAATATCATGAAATTCCAAAGCATGTTTAAGGCTATCTCAATGCACATCGACCTTGCACGACCTCTCTTTATGTAGCTGGCCACGGTAAGTAGATCTTTTTATCAATCTGCTCTATTGACCTGGTTAGTGCACCGTGTTATGCAACGCTCTCCCTTTCGTCAGCCTACCTGCATCGCGCTCTTCGTGATTCTCAGCTCTTTCAAGGGGCCTTCTCATCAGCACTGACTATCTAACAGTGTCATCGTTGACTCTTTAGATCGATACCTTTGCACGCCGTCGATTCGTATATAGGATGATGTCGCTCATTCCACTATCATTTTGGCCACACAGCTGTGCAAGCACAGTTATTTACACGGTACAGGGCTGGCCAACTAGAAACACTTTTTATCAAATTCCCTTGCTTTTACACCGTGTAGTCATGTGTGTAAGTAATTGCGGTGGCGCCTTGTGGCTCTTGAGACGGGTCCGTAGGGCTTATGGCTGGGTGCAAATATCTTTTGTAGAGTTTTTTATCTTTTTATGATTTGAGCACTTTAAAAGTGTCCTAAGCAAGGAAGCAGAGCGCATAATTTTCAGATAATTTACCAGGACCAGGTTGGAGTGATTGACACTCGACCCCAGACCCTTGTGTAGATAGAAATGTTTGGTTATGTTTGGTTATGTTCGTTTTGAGACAGGATGGTTCTGAATTGCCAAGTTGTGGACTATCTCTTGTCAAAGCTCGGCACACCTCGGTTCGAATAGATAATAATACAACACCGATAAGGGTATGGCCCTGCCAGTCGAACCCCCTGCCAGTCGAACCCCCGGTCAGTCGAACCCCCTGCCAGTCGAACCCCCTGCCAGTCGAACCCGCTTATACAGAGAACCCCTTGCCAATATGTCACGCCCCACGTGCATGAGCAGGCGCAGTCGAACCCTTAACCCTCGTAGAAATGGATAAAAGGAAGTTCGCATTTTTTAAAAACGATGAAATTGAACATTATCGTTGCGTCTGTTATGACAGTCTGGCTACGTTTGATAAAACACTTCCATTATACAAAACTAACATACATTTCATAAGATTTTCATCAACAATCATACATTATCAGGTTGGAAAATCGTTAACATAGCTTGACCTCAAAGTGTTCATAAATAAATACTACAGTCGTACGATGAATTACACATAAACAGCGTCTGGAAGAAGGTCCTGGGAACAAGTTACGTCATGATCATTGAGCACGATTGTAACAATTACTATTGGTCAACAAGCTGAGTCGAGGCCCTAACATTGTTTTGATTGCAACATTGTAGAGAAAAGTGGTACCTTTACCAACTAACTACTAAATTTCCTGTTGAGAGGAATAGCTATGGAGCAATGGCCCAAGATACCCCATTTGGAAAACGAGGAGGGTTGACGGCACTAAGGGCATCTTGCCGTGAAAACTCCATGTCAAATCGAATGGAGGATTCGGTTAACTCAAGTGAAAAGCGACCTATAAGAAGCACGATTGATGAAAGGAAGGGGCTATAGGCTGGACGGTGTAGGCGATGAGCTACATGCCGCTTTCCCCCCAACGTGTGTTGGGCTAATGCCAAGGGAGGGAGAGAACCCTAATGCAGAGATTGACCTGTGAGGTTATTTTATGCGAAATGATATGCGTTGACTCTTCGGAAATTTCGTGGATTTTTTCTGTCGTTGTTGAAACTCGAAAAGGATTCCTTGGCTATAGATCATCACAGGAATTTTGAGGGTCTAAGCTGAACTCCAAAGGCTTTGAATGCAAGTAAGAGTACCTGCAGAATATTGCGAATCCGCCCATGGCTGTCAATATATGAATTCTGAAGTCTATCACGCACACGAGTGCATTGAGACAGGGCTACTCCCGAGACATTGCAGATCATGTGAATGCACAACAGTAATATCTGTAGCGTAGGTCAGTCCTTTTAATCTCCACTACGAAACCTTGCAGAAACTCCGCTGCTTTACAAACCACCGCTATGTCATCCATCTGGTATACGTCATCTTGTCGTATCCACGCCGTGTATCTTGGCATGCAGGATATCTTTCCTAGGGTTCCGGGAAGGCCTGGCAAACCAACCGGCCCTCTGGGGCCCTTCTCTCCTCTGCCTCCCCTTTTTCCTTCACCTCCTTCCATCCCAGTTGGTCCTGGATCCCCTTTCGAGCCAGATCCTCCCTTCAATCCTTGCGGTCCGATTGGCCCAGGAAGGCAGTGTACTCCGTTGCGTTGGACGTATATTGGGCTGTCTGATAGACAATTTCCAGGCATTCCTGGAGGCCCTTGTGCTCCTGTAGGCCCCATTTCGCCCTACGATTTGATTAGAAAGGAATTGCAACTTTTAGACTTTTTTAAAATTACTGAAAATATAAACCACTTTGTAATCAAGAATTTGACTCATGGTAAAGAGGAGATTACTTACAGCTTCTCCTTTCCGACCTTGCAATCCCAAGGGTCCTGGTGTTCCCAAGTTGCCTTTTGGTCCAATCTTAGGAAAAATGATAGAAAGTTGATCAAATTTTTAGCAAGGATTTTTTTGAAAATTGCATTTTAGATCGAGAAAATTACTGCCAATGAAGTCAGCAGGTCCTGATTCGGGAAAAAAATTCCATTTGTCAACGCAGTGTTATGAACTATATTCCATTGGTCTTGCGTTCAAAGTTATTTCAATCAGTGCATGTTTTCATACCCAACTTTGCACTCAATGGGATAGTCCGTTACATTTTGAGCAATGCTTATGTGATTCGTATGACCAAATCGTCAATCTGTGCAATCTTCTTTGAAGGAAGGTTAATTTAACTTCGCGAACTTCCTGATACGTCAAATGATGGTCTATCTACAGTGTGACTGCCTTTTTCGTCATAATTTTCTGTCCCTTCTTTCGCCCTATCCATCTCTCTAGCTCTCAGGATCTCTCTCCCGAGATCTATCTTTCTCTAACTCTCACTACCTCTCTCTATATGACTCTCTCGTGATCTTTCTCTTGCTCCCTTAGGATATCTCCATCTTTTGCTTCATTTTTCTTGTAAACATTTTCATCTCTCTTTTCTATCTCGTCTCTTCCTTTCTCTGCGTGCCTTGCTTTGCAAAACATTATCTTCATATCTTAGAGTAACTAAATTTTCCCGATTTGAGTTCAAATATCAGATCAACATGTTTTGATCAACTGGTGTTTGTTATCTATAAAGGAAGTGCGTAACTCCAGACGTACAATGCTAAAATCGATTGATTGATTGATTGATTGATTGATTGATAGATTGATAGATTGATTACTCACGGGTCCTGCCGGCCCTTTTGGACCTTGTGGTCCCATTGTTCCTGCATCACCCTACAATATCAAAATCAATCCAGGTTACTCAACATCAACAAACATCAGCACAGTATCATCGACATATGGCATTGCCAAACAGACAGGACTAAGAAATTGGCTGACTTTACGAGGTCAATGCTTCTCTTGCCTTTGCAGGATTTAAAACCAAGGTAGCTATTGCATGAGTGATGCTGTGGTGTAGTGCTTCAACGTGCTGACTCATAGCACAGCGATTGTGATTTCGATTCCTCCATGTATTACAATAAAAACACTATTGGTGAGGGAGGCAACGGGAAACCACCTTTTTCAATCCACTTCCCTAGAAAAAACTCAGGGCCCTGCCTCGAGTTTCTGCTACGCTCGAAATGGAGTATGCGACACAGCTGTTGGATGACCTCGAGTGCTTAGGCTGCCATACCGCAAGCTGACTCTGAAATTACACCCCATTACAGCAACAGAATTGCCAACTTAAGCTTAGTCCATGATTAAGCTTTGCTAAGAAAATTTATGGTACGATGTTGAAAATGGATCAAAGAACTGCAATTTGGATACCTTTAATCCAGGAGGTCCAGCCATTCCGGGAAATCCTCTCTCGCCTCGTTTTCCCCTTGGTCCTCTTCTACGTGTGACTGTTCTTTGGCTCTCCTAAATACAGAGGTACAGATTTGAATTAATCTCAAATGCACTGTCGCGTAGCTTCTGGCTGTTATGAATCAACTCTCTTATCTACGCTCGCTCAAGATATCCGGCTCGGCGGACCACATATGAGGAAGCTTATTTTCTGAAATAGGCAAAAAGCCCTCACATCCCCATGAGCATCAGATTCCTCCAAACTTATCGCCACTCTTTTGAACGCACTCAATAATTGATTCAAACATTTGCCACACATTTAACACTCGTAGATAGATAGACAATGGTTGGTCGTTCAACTCTTTATCACCACCATAACATCCGAAGTTAGCAGTTCAGCCCTTCCGCTCACGGTCTCCAGCTGTCGCGATCTTCTTAGCCGCTTTGGATATCCATTCTGCTGTAATTGGTATTGCCCATAAATTTGTGCTTCGTCTTACGACGGTGGTCCCATAACATTCATAGAAGTACCTAATTGAATTACATTTTACTCAACAAAAATGAGGCAGCCGCTTCTACTACACACAGAATATAGGCAATTTTACTCTGATATTGCGGCCAACTACGTAACTAATATTTGAAGCTGAATAACGATTTTTAGCCACCAGTGATGGAAAATGATTTAGAATCACAAAAGTGCGTAGTTCAAGAGCGTTTGTGAGGCTGATTGGTCAATCTCTTTCTGTCTTCTTGATACGTCATAGCTTGACATGTAGTGAGATCATCTGATCCTCCCTACTTCTCCATCGTGCGCTGCGATCATTAATCATCAATTATGAATCAATTATGAATCAATTATGGAAAAATTGCCAGTTCATGGTGAATCGACTCAGCTACTGGTAGAAATATTGCTAGCTGTTTCCATCACTGATCCTAAGGTAGGCTGACCAGTGACCAGTGACCAATGACCAGTCAAAACCAGATACCGATGGCGTGTGGATGGTAGACCAAGCGAATCAAGCGTCTGACTATCACAATTACCCCTCAGATCAACGTAAGAAGGAAACATTGGGAACGATATTCTCTATTTCAAGGCAGTTATTGATGCCATAGTATGCCCCCTAATTCCTTTCATGAAACGTGGTCGGCTACTGCAGTTATTAGTATTGCAGGGGGGATGATGATATGTTTATAAAGCTGAATCTCCTCGCTTTTATTATGCAGAGAGAATAGCGATGGATTTTCTTGTAAATATCACTAGCTGGCGATCTTTGAAAGGACACGTGTAGAATATGGCACCCTGCAACGGGGAATGTACGACAGGAAACATCTCCTGTATCAACTATTAAATTAGATTATTCTCATAGTAAATACCATGCTGTCTTTGAGCAGAACAGAATCTCACCTTATTAGTCACCTTCTTCGGACAAAGAACAACATACTCTCCGTAGCGAAATTCAATTTTGCACTGAAAATAGGAAAGCAGAGAATGAGTAAACTAAACAAGTATTTAATAGCATTTCCTGTTGATTATCAACAACTCAAAACAGATTTGATTCTAGCACCGTGCCCGCAACGAGCGTTTGAGAGTACCTTGTTGGCTAAGTTCCATTCTGAGCCATTGCATTGAACGATACGGTGCCCTGTTTCTTTCCTCCTCGTACTGTACCCATAGTCTTGAGCCAGGTATCCGATAACTGATGGGTCGATAAAGGATAGAGGATGAAGAGAAGCGTGCAAGAATGTGCTTCGAACCTGGGACCTTCCGCTCAGTAGAGACATGTTTCAACCACCATATGCAAACCACCCCTCACAAACGCGTTTACTGTATGACAAGATAGATCGACGTATGCTTTGCTGCACAATTTCATCAGTGCGTTTTCATGCAATTGCATCCCTCGTGTTCATTCCTTCAATTTTTGCACGGAAGTCTTCGCCTTCGATATCGGGGGCCGTTCAAAGAACTGAACGACCGCTTCGAACGAAGTTTATGCATTTTTGCATGGACAAGATGATTTCAAGAGCAGCAGAGGATAAAAACTTACTATAATGTCGTAACATAATTAGCATATATTAGCATTAGCATTATATATTTGTATAACTTAATCACGCTACCAATCAATAAATCTATGTATTCAATTGGGTACTTGGAGAAAGGGCGTGGTTCTATGAGTCATATCGGTAAGGATGTGTCAGAATAAGGTACTTGCGGAGAACATTAGTTGCAGTGTGCCTGCAGACCAGGTCACTTAGAGACCTTAGATCTTAAAACCAAAGGGAAAACCGAAGAGGAAAGATTTAAGCAGACTCTTGAAAAGCAGAAGCTGTTGACTAAGAGAGAAGGTTTACTACAACTCCTACATTGCTTCTTTTTTCTCCCTTTGGCAGTAATGACATGGCCTAGGCATGACATATCCACTACTGTCTAACCTCAACCCTAATGACCTACTGCATGGTGCGTACCTAGAACGTATTGGTGTTCAAATGCCTCCCATTGCAACGAAAAATTCAGCTTTGGCCTAGATCTCTTAATCGCCCAATAATCCGCATAATCTGGATTAATTTCACGGATTAGAGATTGAATAAGCTATCTTTCGGCGCTATTTCACGAGAGTGATAATTAAAACGTCCATTTGGCAGCACAAAACAAGTTGATATCATTACCACGGATTACCTATTAGATTAAAACTGGGAAACACGATTGTTAGTGCAGCTATTTTCAAATAATACCTTGGTGGGGGTGTTCGGTAGAAGTAAATACGGTAGAAAACGTCATGTCATCTTTGAGAATGAAGCGTCTTTTTTCTTGCGTTGGCTCAATGGAGTGCATTTAATCTACCTTCAGATGCAAGGTAGCACACATGCAGCAATATTCGATCACCATCAGTACAATTGCAACTACATGCGACTGCCTGAGATCATCATTCTTAATCATCCTCAGCATTATCATCGTCCAGTATCATCGTCGAAAACATTTATCGACCATCCCCACTGGTACCAACATTAATTTCATATTCATCATCATTTGCACTGCCCTTCCTCTCGATGCAACTAATAGCAATTCCAAACACTTCTAATTTCAAAGGAAGATTTAAGGCCACGTAATGTGCTCGACTCCAAGATTAGCAGAAACCAGAGGCAGACCTCCTTGGTTCTTCTAGGGAGGTGGTTTTCATGAGGTGGTTTTCCATTGCCTTCCTCACCAACGGTGCTTTAATTGTGGTTCATGCAGGATTCCAACTCACAAACCCTATATTATATTCAAATTCCTTTGTTGAGGCACTGTATAGGCCACCATGGCCTTTCCCCAACATAACTCACTAAAAAAATAAAATAGAATAAGCTCCCATACAACGAACGTCCATCTGGCTCCGTGTTCTCTCCCAGTTGAAAAATATTATCCCCGGTAACGATAATCCAAAGAGGTTGACACACAAGCATTCGTAGTTTAGGACTACATCCATTCGTTCCCAAAATATTATCACGTTCTTTTCCCCTAAAAAATCGTCTAATTACGATAGCAGATGTTGGTCAAGCCAGACACCCCTTCCCACGCCAGATATACAAGATCAACGAGTTTTCTTTCCAGTCGCTTTACACGCTACAGATAAGCTATCTCGATTCTTATCTACCCTTTTAAGCCTATTTTGGGTCATTTCTTCGTCTAAGTGCTATCTGGGCTATGTAGATGCACTGAAATAAGATTACGCAAAATTTTTGTGCCTTAACTACATCTTTATCCATCCGACCATTGTAAGACTATCATCTTCAATTTCGCTGTTTCATCAGAGCGAGAGGTTAGCTTGCTGATCAATTATGTTCATAATGTCTATGCTAGATAAAGACGAGATCTCTAGCGTGAGAATAACTGAATGAAAGGTGGTTGCCTTTGCAGCTGTCCATTGATGCGAGAATCATTGAGAATTTCTGCTAAATCATAGAAAGTTGTCTGGCACACGTTTGGGAGATACCTGAGGCTGCGTTTACACTGTACCGGGTCAGTTTTGATCCGGTACAAAAGTGTTCCTTTTGCCTCGCATTTACACTGTACCGGTACAGTTTCGGAGCAATGCAGATACGAAATTACTCCTCTTTCCTAGCAGGTACAAAACTGTACCTGATAGAAGGTACGAAGTTGTGCCGGATCACTTTGTCTAGAGTAAACGCGTGGCTGATCCGTAACACTTTCGTATCGGATCAAAAAGTGATCTGGTACAGTGTAAACACAGCTTGGGTGTGGGAATGAAAAGTCTACCCATTGAAGAACGGAGTGATTGAGTTTAAAGCTGCGAATGCAAAGTCGAAAACGCTTTTACGATACCAACCCGGTATAGATTGAGTGTTCTCGCAGTTTGATTTGATTTGTAGTGCATGCTATCTGAGTCTCATTCATTGGCTTCTCCCTTGACCGTCATCTCATTTGCAAAATGTACGGAAGCTCGTTGAAAAGTAAACAAGAAATCCTGCTATTTCACATGAAGGAAAGAAGTTGATTCGAGTCTCATTCAAGAAACAAACATTGGGGGGGGGGGCAAGAGACACAAAGGTCCGAGCCATGTCACTCTGAGGTTGCGTTGTTTCTCTTCCTCCCCATACGTCCCTCCTAGCTTAAACCAGGTACCCTTTTATTGCTGAGTTGGCTGATACATGTCATGCAGAAACGGGAACAAGCTTGCATCGAACCCAAGACAGTTATTTCAGTGGACATTGCCTTAACACAGAATTGTCTAGCCTTTTTTCAAGAAGGATAAATTTCAAAATTAATTGATAATAATGGAAACTCATTCTCATAGATAACATTTACAAATTTACAAAATTACATTAATATGGAAGTTAATCTTGACCATCACTCTCCAAAAAGGGCATGGTAGTTAACCATCATCGCCCTCAAAAATGAAACTTCAAAATGTTAAGGGTTCTGAATTAGTCCAGTCCTTGTCCCTCTTACAAAAATATAATAATGATGATGATAATATGGTATAATGACCACATGCAAGTATGGCCCCTCAATTGTTGACAAAAAAATAGGAAATTAAATGTAAGCCTAATTTGCAAACAGTGACCTAGGTAATAGTAGCCAAATTTACTGTTTCAATCGAAGGTTAATGAAGAAGAAATAAAAAATGAAAAAGTGTTGAATCATCGATGGAGGACCATTTATCATACTAAGACATAGTCCTCTATCAACTTTGAACTCAGCGTGGGTCGCATCAGACGGCATGGTGGGTCGTGATGAAATACAGCCCGAGGACCATTCGCTTGGGAGTCCCTCCCTAACCACTACGTGAATTCCCATTACCTATAGGTATGTGTAGTGGTACCATGGTGTAATGGTTGAGCGTGCGGACCCATATCACAGAGGTTGCGAGTTCGAATCCTACAAGTGTCACAATAAAAACGCCATTGGGAAGAAGGCAACGAGAAACCACCTTATAGAATCCACTTCCCTAGAAAAAAAACCAGATTCTTCTCTCTCGTTTCTGTACGCTCAAAATCGAGTATGCAATGCAGTTCTTATGGCTATACGAAATGCATAAAGACTTATATGATACGAGCTGTTTGTTAGGGATACTCAGAACACTGTTACTGATTTCTGATACGCTGTGAAATGGATTCGGCGTATTCAGCATGTGACGATGAAATTTCGATTCAAAAATGCTCCATGCAGAGAAACATTTTAACTACAAACAAGTTCTTCTTCCCATCTTTCTGAGCGATTCTAATTGGGCGGAAATTTCCTGATGGGCTTTCTCTTGATCTGCGTTTTTTTCTATAATTCTTAACCGAAAAACCTCTTCAACTGCGTCACTTTGATAAAGAATCTACTGGCTTCCTTTCCTTCCAATGTCTTTCCCCCTGTTCTGTTTGTTTTCCAGATCAACCAGTCAGTTATAATTGACGACATTAGAAAAGAATACTTGCATCATGTTTGACCAATGCAAGCGAATCCACAAAAGATCGATTGATTAAACATGGACCCCTCCTACTAGGGAAATAAGGGATGAAAGTAAGGGAAATTGTGATTCCGAAAGGGAAGGAAAATAAGAGGAAAGGTCTTTATGTGCTTTCTTAGCAAGACGGTTAATTCGTATCTCAAATTTTGAAATACTTGAATCATGATCAGGGATGTGGGGAAACTAGAAAGGCGCAGAGGGGATGGATTCGAGACGCCGAGGGAGCATATAACCAAACATTGTGCGCAGCGAATTTGCAAGAAAAATAAATGATACGACCCTATCCTGGTGACCGTACAGTATAGCTCGCCCCCCTGCTTTAAATAGCTCTGTTGGTTTACGCAACGGGTAAAGAGTTTTCCCCACAAAAATTCATGTTTGGGAAGAGAGTATGGAATCAACGAGAGCAAAATACAGCTGCTCCGTGAGACAGGGGGAGGGGGAGGGTGCAGCTGCTTGTTCTCGTGCCAGAAGGGTGTGATCAGTATGATCTCATAGTATGCGTGTACCCATGAAATCTTTTTGCCTTTGTTACGTATACTGTTCGATTTGTGCTAGTTTATGACTAGTACCCACGTATGCATAGAATGGGGACGAATGTTCGGAACAGAGCAAGGCAACCGTTGCACTTTATGACAAAGGGACTTTTCGTACGAGTCATAGCAACACCGCTAAATCCATTGCTGTTTAGAGTTGAGGTGTCAATATTTCACATTAATCGCACAATCAAGACACAGTGGACGGTTGAATACGAAAAGGATTACATCGTAAAACTCTGAGGAACTATAGAATCCGCAAAATTAAATATTTTCTTACGTCACTCCAGAAGGAGAAGACCAAAGAGAGAGAATTGAAAAGGAGTTATTTTGTAATCAAAATAGAGAGTGAATCATATGGCGGAATAATCATACCTTCTTGCCCTTTGCTTCGACCGATGAATACTTGGATAGAAAATCCAGCTGTAGTAGAGTTGAGCAGAGGAGCCAAGCAGATATAAAAATATCGCCAAATCTCATCTTGTTTGAAAGAGGTTTTCTCGAACCGCTGCTTTTTCTTTCCCGACGTTGGTGGTCAGATTAGAGGTCGAAGGAAATTTTTCGATCTGGGTTCTCTTCCTTCCAGAAAAAACTCTGTTAAACTTGTGACAGGCTCAAAGTTCGCTTTTCAGCTGCGACTAAAAATCGGTCGTCCTGTCAATAGCCTTCCTCTCTGCAAATGCACGCGTCGCTCCTTGCCTTTTTATTTCCTACTGTGCTTCTGCCATATCTCTAACTGCTATCCCACACTCAGTTAATACAAAAGGAATTCTTTTATTTCCCCCTCCAATTCTTTGTTCCTGGGGATCTGGACACTGTTGCGTGTTGTGGTAAAAATATTCAGTCTTCGAAGCAAGATACCAGTAAATGAATCAGACAAAGACTAAACAGAGAAAGCTGATTCAAAAAACCAGTGCAGGTAAACTGATGCAGTCTCTACTTCACTGCGGTCGGTGCGATCCTCGGCCAGTTCAAGAGAACACCTCTTTTAAATTCGATCGTTATCTTCTAAGCCGGTGTCTCGCTGAGATGTTTGAAAATTCTCGTTGGGGCCCCTGTTCAATAGCGTTTTATTTCAGAATGCATGGTGCTATGCCTTCGCTGAGAGAAAATTCCATGTAACGATAGGGATTACATGTTGTGTTCAATTCAGGCTTTGCAACAAGATGAATATGGGGAAATAACTGCGAGAATGACCTTGAAGCCAACGATAACAACGTCGTTGTGAATGTATCGCCAGTCTCTCAGTCCAAAGGTATACAGGTTGTCTAACTATAGCGCTGTTTGCTATCAAGTTTGAAGCACCTCTCTTGTTATCGTTCTTAAGCTGAGGGCTCTTTTGCTCCGCTGTCCATCATTCAGTCGAGAGGCAGTTGCAGAGCTTCTCAGCGTTCTAAGAGATTCAATTTAGAGATTGCAAGTCTTCTGAATCAAGAGGTGTGGTCATATATCGAAAGGGAGAACTTGAACACTCCCTCATATGCTAATAATCTTTGTTATATTTTTTCGTTTTTCTCTTTCATTGAAAATTTCTTCAAATACCATAACAATAGATTCTGCGCTTCTGAGCTTTTGCTTGTAGCAAAGCAAATATCTAGAAGGTGCTAAAAGCATCTCTTCTGACTCTCAACTAATCATATAACAACGGAAGTCCTTTAAGTTAGTATTTTTTCATTCATCATAAATTGAATTTCTGGTGTGAAAACTGCTGAGAAAGCAGAGTAGTCCCGAATGTCTCAGAGACACCACGGAGAATGGTCACTAATGATAAATAAAGAGGAAATTTTCGTAAGTCGAATTAACTTTGGACATATGTTGCCATCTCTGTTTGTAGGGTGTATGTTTTCGGACATCACAAACTGCTGCTTTTGCGTCGCATACTCGATTTCGAGGGTAGCAGAAACCCGGGACAGGGCGCTGAGCTTCTTCTAGGGAAGTGTATTTCATGAGGTGGTTTCCCATTGCCTTCCTCACCAATGGTGTTACCATTGAGACACGTGAGGATTCTAACTCACAGCCCCTATGTTATGAGCCCACATGCTTAACCACGGCACCACGGCACCACGGCACCTATGCAACATACAATGCCACAACAGACTGCGCAGATACCTCTGCATGGAGGCTCAAAGCATTGTTTTTATTTTGTAGATACCTTCTCCTGCACCCGCTCAAAGCATTTGGAATGCAATCCATTGCTGGACATTTTCCACGTCTCCCGCAACGCATGCCAAGCAACTAAGCATCCTAGCAGCGAATTGACATAGGAAACCCGTGCTACTAAGCCGTTGATCAAACTAGCAAAACGCTGGTTCTCGGTAAGCCCTCTCTTTAACTCTCAATTTCGGTTCCATTGACCCCCCAGTGATCATGTGGTCACATCAAGGCAGAAAAATTTTCACAGTTAGTTATTTCAAAGATAAAAAAACATTTTCAGCATTAAACACGTAGTTCATAAGATGCTCGACAGAGGTTTCTGTCAATCCTGTTCTCTGGTTGTGGTGGTTTAGTGCAACGAATCAAATGTGCGCACCTTTTGAAAAACGTCGCCAAAACTCGCTATTTAAATCATCTCAGATCTCTTTCTTTTACCCTCCTGCACTCAGTATCGAATATTCTAGGCTGCCGACACATTATTTTAGTTTATCGATACATACTGTAACACTTTATAGAATCCTGCTGGTGAAGACATCTCAGAGCCTTGTCTCTGAATTCTTCTACGCTCAGTATGAAGAGAGGGTGCTAGGTAGTTGTTCTCAAATCAGGAAAAAGCCAATTGACAAAGGACTGTCTTTATTTTTTGCTTTAGTAGTCATCTTGCTGCAATAAAGTCGTATCCAAAAAAGACACTTGAATCCGTTACAATACTGTTATTTAATTCCATTAAAAACTTCAATAAGGTTACACTGAAAAATCCGCTATTGATTTAAATAATGAAATGATGATCATCATTATCCGTTATAATGGAATTACATAAAGACATACTATTATGATATCTGTAATTCTATTATAGAGGATGGTAACAGTCATCATGTCATCATTGAAATTAATGACAGGTTTTTCAGTATAGCTTTGCGGAAGTGTTTAAATAGATTGGATAAAAGTAATTAAACGGATTCAGGTGCCACGTAGAATAGATAAAATCATCACTTCTATGTAAGTCTGAACATGAAAGTCGCAGGGTGCGGTCAAATCAGGAGGAAAGACGCAAGGACGCAGCTCGGTTAGCAGAGCTTCTTAGCGTCCTAACCTCTACCTTAGCAACCACAGTGGTCCAATCTAGAGAAAAGAGAAGGACGCTATCTATGACCTTGCTATACTCTAGCATTTAAGAGAGAGTTTCCTCATTTGATGCAAATGAAGACTGTTCGTGACCGTAAAGGCTGACATTCAATAATTTTTGTTCGAAAGATTTATTAGGCCATGAGCGAACAATGCTGCGTTGACACAATTGAGAAGATTACATCTATCTACATTGAATGTATGGCAGAGCAGGAAATAGCGAAATAGAACTGCATTGAATGCATTTATTCTGTATTAAGCAGAGCCTATTTTAATCTGGATTTGAAGCAGTTAAGAGAGTCACCGTTAATGTTTCACTGAAGCTATCCTACTTGAATAATTTTTGCTTCCGGAGGTAGATTTTTGGATACTGCAAAGCTTGTGCTTATCGAGCAGTGTCCAGGTCCTTCCTCTCGATGTGACCACACCTCGTGATTCCTAGACCTGGAATCACAGAGAGCTGGCGACCTTCCTCACCCTATGTAAAAATTAAGATGGTGGTGGATTCGAACCACTGACCATAAGACAAATGTGCAAGAGCCTTACATCTGGAATTACAGAGAGCTTGTGACCCTCCTCATTCTAAGAATCTGAGAGTAGACTCGAACCATTAACCATATGATTGATAAGCAAGAATCATACCACAGAGCCAGCCTGACAGTTTTTGAATGTTTTCACAAATTTGCAGTTGCCTTCTCGATTTTCTTGAAGATGATTTGTGAACCCTTGTGAGCTTTGAATAACTACCCAAGAAAAACCATCGTTGAGATGTTGATTTGATGCAGGATTGTCCACTCCAGTGACTCCACTCTGCAGAAGAAGCCTGTAGAAAAGGAAGAAGAGGAAGAAGTCTTTGCAAATTCAACAGAATAGTGATAATGATGATATCAATGATAAGTAATATTTATGCAATTTAATATGTTCAGTATGCATATTCTGCTGCTATCAATCAAGCATTTGTTCAAGTAAACAAACAAACAAAGAAAGAAAAAAGGAAACAAACAAATAAAGACTGACTAATTTAACTCTGTCAATTTCAAATCTCTTACTCTCAGAGTCTCTCTCAGGGTCTCTCTCTCTCTCTCTCTCTCTCTCTCTCTCTCTCTCTCTCTCTCTCTCTCTCTCTCTCTCTCTCTCTTTCACTACCGTAAACAAACTTATATATAGATATAACAAGTTCGTTCTACGTGGGATGCTGGATAATAGATTAAGTTCAAATGTCAATGTGAATAGAAATTCAATATACAAAGTCAATACAAATGCATTTATGCTAATCGTTATTATCATTATCAACCAAGTAGTAAGAAAAGCGACGAGGTGATTACTATAAGAGTCGTGGGAGCATTTCCTACTGCGAAATGCGTGAGGTGAGCGTGGTATAGTTTGGCGCAAGATAAGGGGCAAAAATGAAAAGGAAAATGAAACATTTATAGGAAAAAAGCAAATGAATAGATCAGAAGCAAAAATGTAAGCTGAAACGAGGCTGTGTGAGTAGCGGTATTACACGAACAAGAAGGCCTTGCATTCAAATTTGCTTTCGATCGGGAATCTGTTCTGCTAGGGTGGAGCGCCACGCCTACAACGAGCTTCGAGGCTGTTTGCTGCAAAGGTGAGATTACCCCAGTTTTGATACTCATTAACTGCGTGAACGATAACCGGTATCGAGCCCAGAGCTTTAATATTTCTCAGTGTAACACCTCAGCTGAGAGATAAATAAACAGGAGAACTAATTCTTGAAACACGACACTTCATCTCTAATGTAGATGGGTATATGGGATAAATCTTCTCTTGCCATGTAGAATCGAACACACGACCCAACCAGTTCCCTTCCATGTTTTGTGATGTAATATTTCTCAATGCATGGTTCTATTTTTTAGTGAGTTATGTTGGGGAAAGGCCATGGTGGCCAATGCAAAACCCCAACAAATGAAGAAAGAAGAAAGCAAAATACTGAGAGGAGAGAGAGATCAGATCAAGTCTATTTGCTATTCATGCCCGCCAGTACTAACGAGCAATACAAAATGACAGGGACTATACCATGGTCCTTTGCTCGTTAATCCTGTTTCTTACGATAAAAAAAGTCAATCTTAAGCTGTTATTTCGAGCATTTTCTTTGTGAGGAACTCCGTGCGATTCCACATCGAAACAAATACCATTGAAGGAGAGAAGATTGCATTCTTTTCTTTCCTTCCTCATCAGCTTTGATCTCATTTGCTAGTTTATCCTGGATACCATTCAACTATGTAATCTAAACAACCCGTGCAACAAAAATAGGTTATTGTGGGGTTGCGAATACTAAATGAATGGCCCGGTGCGGTTATTTATGCTCCAATGTAAATATTTTATACCGCGCTCCAGTTCAAGTCCGGTGTATTGGGGAGGCTTTGTACCAGAACAAACCAATTACTTTTAGGCCCTGCTACGTGGATTTACAATGGCTACGAAGCATCCCCAGAAAGTCATGCTATTTGCCTTTTAAACAGGTCTAAAATGTAAATCATCTTCGTTTTTTGGCCTTTTCTCCAGATTTGTGGATACGGATTCACGTATATCAGCATCTTGTACGCGTATAGCTTGGCATGGAGAACTGTCCTATCTTACAGTCGACTGCCTCTTCTCCTCCCATCAACTTTCGCCTAATTTTTTCTTTCTCTTTGCTTATTTTTCCAGCTTAGCGCTTTTCTTTTCTATGGACATGAGTTGCAAGATGTATCATCGAGAAAAGCTAATCCATTTCAGCTTTCAATTCTGGGTGTTGGCAAGAGATAGTGGCTGTCCATTTCATTTTGAACCATATCAAGGCAAATCGGAAGTAAGAGATGGCACACCACTCGGCAAAAAATTTTTAACTCTTGGACATAGCAACACCAGTCACATCGATTTCCTGAGATCGATAATACAACTAGCTGTCCCCAAAACAACCCTATCTACTTCCACTCGTAATTGAAATAGGAAAGCAACTCTGTTACCAAAGCACCTTAGTGACGAACACACACCTATACCAGCTGGGAAATGAGGGCGTTTTCTTTTTGTAAAAGGAAGACAGGATGATCTGCTCTTTGTGTGGCTTCCTCTTACACCAAAATGTACATTGCTTCAACAACTTTCACATAATTTCTTCTTCTTCTCCGTATCCTATTGAGGCCATGGGTGCACCCATTGTTGCACATTACTCCTCCACCTCTCTCTGTCCTATATTCACATGTGATGTCGTAAAAACACTTGCAGCCATCAAAGATTTGTTCAAACTTATAGAGAGTCAAGTCGACATTTTCATGGTTCTGCCCATAGCTTCCAATGGGAACATACTTGTGTTTTCCCCAGTTATAGGAACAATAGTAAACTGTCTCTTTTATCATGTACAATTATTGCTATTGAGTTCGCATTCAGGGTGTGGCCTTATTTCTTACACCTATCATCTCCTGAGAACAAATGAGTTAATACCAGGAATTATATTCTTTTTCATGTTCTTATTGTTGCTAGTTCCTGCGAAAATGCAAGTTACATTTTTACTGAGATTGGTATTTCTATAATTTAAAGTACAGATTGAAAGAAGGAAGTTTTAAAAATCATTATCTGAGCATCTGAGAGTATATATTTTGAAAGAGCAAGAACAGCGTTGTTACGTGTAGCACGTTTTGTGATCAATACGACTGTTAACTTGAACGAGAGGCCAAGGAAAGCTGCAAGGCTGTTTGTTGCAGCCACACTTTGCTATTCCACTGGTCTTAAAGATCTTAAGGTAGATTTTGAGACACTAAGAATCTATAGTTATCAATCAGTGTCATATGGTCCTTCTTCTAGAATTGGCCACACCGAAAAATTTCCAGGACATGGGATTTAAAGGTATACTTTTGAGAACTGAGAGTCTTTGAAACTTGAGCGGTGTGCTGGCCCTTCTGCGTGGCTAAACAACACCTAGTAACTCCGTAGACTTGCGATGTCAATGTAGTCTTTCGGAAACTAAAACGATTGGCTCATTGAGCAGTACTCTTTTCTTTTCATTTCATATCAATATGACCACACACGGTAATTCATTTAGTGGAAATATCGGTGGACTGGTTATTATCTTCCCTCAAAACGATAGCTTCCCCTTACTCAATTATTGAAATCTCGCCTACCACAGATCTGTCCTGTAATGACTCTGCTTTCTAGACATGCAAGGGTTATTTTCAGATTAATCATTTCTGTTAGCATTTTTGCGATGGTTTTGTCATCTGTTGGATTAGATGAATCATCAGAATTTGTCGGTTAGCGCATCGCTTAGAATGTAAAGCCTTCAAGGTGTACAATTTGGCGTTTTGGAACCTTGAAAGAACTTTTGAATTGATAAGAAAGATAATTGAGACGTAGAAAAGATGTCTGAGTCTGCTTATAACAATCCTTTTTTGTTTGGGTTTGATTTTATTTCGAAATCAGAAGGAAAGGAAACTTTTATGGTTATTGACCTTTTATGGTTATTGATGTTTATGATTATGGCTTTTATGGTTCTTCTTGAAGTTAGAGGAAAACACTGAGGAAGGAGTGACTACCTGGTGGCAAGCAAGTAAGTCAGTAAAGTTTGTACAAACTAAAATGTTCCACCCTCAAAACGGACAATGCCTCATCGGTATATTTCAAACAAATTATTTTAGGCACTTTTTGTGAATCTGTGTGAAAAAGGTGAAAGCTTACTCAACTGTTGAAGGACGCAACAGTAATTTTAAAACACCCACCCAGGTTACTAAATCAGCTTTAATGAGTACAAAAGAAATGCATTTTAGTCAAAAACTGCCCATTTGAGTAATAAATGCTAAGAATTTTCTCCTTTTAAGCATATTATTTTATAGAATTTCTGTCATGTGGCCAATGAAATCTACGTATTCGACATTTTCTACCAAAGACTCAAATTTCGCGCCATTATTCAAATAGTGCCCAGTCCCCACAGAATCATGCATATTTTCTTATACAAACACCTAGTTATGTTTTCAAAATTCCACTTCCATAAACACGCATTTTTCCAATAAAAGGGTTGTTCACAAAGCCTCTAATCCATTTTATAGCATTCCATAACATTTTTAAAAGCGCTTACAGTTTATTGTTTACTAAACGAATGGGTTGGGTTTCAGAATACGAACAATTTTGGTAAGGAAAGCAACAGGAAGCTACCACATAAAATCTGCTGTCCTCTTGGTTCCTGCTACACCTAAAGCTGAGTATGCTGACAGTCTTAAAGATCATTCTGAACTATTTTAATCTGATATTTCAAACAGCAACTTTTACGTAAATAGCTTAGATTTGATATTTTATTTGGTTTAATCATATTTATTTATGCGATTAATTTTGATTGTTGTGATTAGTGCTCTATGATTCAAATCACAAGGCTCAGGAACACATCGATAATAACAGCATGTAAAGTGTACATCTCGCTTAAATTTTCGTTTTATTATCATAATTATCATTATCACGATATTTGTATTCGTAACCTTTAAAGCGTTTGAAAAAAACTTTGCCATCTTTCAAATCTAAGATCAATAAACTTGATCTTATCTCTCTCTCCTCTTAGCTGTTTGCTTTCTTCTTTCTTCCTTTGTTGGGGCTTTGTATAGGCCACAATGGCCTTTCCTCAACATAACCCACTAAAAAAGAAGAAAAATAAGGAATGAAGTTTAAGAAAAATTATAGTCGAATTTAGACAATCCGCTAACTAGAATAAAATTGAAGCCTTGTCTCTGGTTTTTGCGATGTTAAATAATTTTGCATGCTGTTATGTTACATTTACTAATGAATGTTATTGAATGAACTATAAAGGGAAATAAATAGAGAACACAATAGAAAATAGAAGTGGTGTAAAAGAAAAATATCTGCTAAAATGTTGCGCTGAGGATGACGCATTAGAAACAACAGAGGGGAGTAAAGTTGAATCCCATGCTCGAAGCGAGTCTTGGGACCACCTTGTTACAGAGTTACCATCCTTAGCCATGGGATGGCGAGGTAGAGTAGCCAGCTTCTTTCCTCGTTGCACTTTGACGCCAGCTTTACGGCAGTAGGTGCCCATTTAGCATAGCATTTTAAGGGATTTTCACCACGGGGGCAAAATCATCAAGTGGCACCAAAGTCACGCAACAATTTCTCTCGGTTAGCACACAAAAGTTCCTTCAGCACACAAATTTCAATTGAAAAATGATCGAAATTGGCTAAACTGTTCGTTTTCTTCATCCTCCCCCCCCCGATACCTCTACATTTTGCATATCAAAGCCGCAACTGCGGGGGCATTTTCCCCTCACTACGGGGGGGGGGGTCATTGGGCCTGCAGGGTCCAATTCACCGTCGTCACAGTGTTATAGAACCGTCTGCCACTTAGTGCTGCGTTGACAAAGGGAACGACGAGAACCAGGGGAGACGAGAACCAGCTGGCGCATCCCCTCAGCACAATGAAATGTATGGTTTGATTTCATTGATTTGATTTCAAATATTCAAGAAGGGATGGTTGCCCTTTTGCGTTGCTGTTTTTCAAAGGGGTCTCCGTGTTCTAACCTCTATGTCAACTGACCCTCTCGCGGGAAGTACACCATGCTTATCAAGCAGTGTCAACGACATCCCATGGGATATGGCCATGGGATATGGGATATGGCCATGGGATATGGCACTCCTTCCTCCGACGCCTGGGAGGAGGGCCAGGCTACGATTCCCCTCGGCCTGAGTGACAATCAGACTCGGCTTGGGCTCAGACAACTGATAATGAGATCTGTGAGCAAATTCCTTACCCTTGTCACTGAGGTATCATTAGACTCGAAATGCCTAGGTGAAGATTCATGAATAACAGTGTTGCCTTTTCAGTATCTGTTTTTGCATTCAGCCAATAACGACGGAGGCGAGATTTCAATGCGCTCATGAGATGCATTCCTAATTCAGGAAATACATTCTGTTTAACTAAGCACGTCTTCACTCTGATTCCTTTTGAAGTCTTTGTGAAGAGATTTTGGTCTGTAAGTCACGATCATAATCCCCATTGTCTGCCTGTTTTATGCTCCATACATCTTTTTACCGACGTTAATTCTTTTTGTAATTAAAAAAGCCGTAAGCCTCAAGTAGAAATCCTATTGAAGAATACGATCATCAGCTCCTAACGTCGGGTTTCGTAGGCCAGAAGATCCGTCCATACGAGCAAAACAAGGCACAGAGCGTGACAGAACCTCACCACCTCATCAAGCATTCGACAGGAAGTAACAAACAGCGAATTCCAATATGTGCTAGTAACGTCAAAAATTAAAGAGCAATGGTTGCATATTTGTTTCGGGGTTTGCTGTTTGGATTGCCGATTCTTTTTTACCTTATCTTTTGCATTCGGATAGACAAGTCATTTGGCCAAGAGGTAGGTACAGAAAGACTTTTGACGTCGGCACATTTGAGTTTTCCCCTACCGATAAGCAATCTTGAATTCCCTATGAGATGTCAGTTTCTTCCGACAGTCATTTCGGCCCCATGGCAACGTACGCCAATGTCTCCATGAGTCTGATATCGCTTATCATGGCAAATAAGTATACGGTAAAAATCAATATTAGCTCTTTTTGAAGTTTCCTCCCGTATCGCTCCCGATTCACGCAGTCGATAAGATTCATTCCATTCTCTCACGGATTTCACATGAAAAGTAATTGTATCTTCGGCATGCATTCTTTTCTGACATAATAACAAAATCATTCTTTAGAAAAAATCCTGATAGCACCCAAAATCCTTCCTGCAAATCCCAGGTTTTTCCCAGTATTGTCTAAATTTTGGCAACTTGCCTTAAAAAGATTTGCTATCTTTCTGGTTTTCCCTTTTCCATATCATACACAGTTACCTACTAAATCTGCGATTCATCTATTTCTTTACTAAAATACAAGCACTGGGAGGCGTATGTAGATATGGAAAAAGTAGGGAGGGAGTGAGAAATTTAAATATTCCGAAAAAGTTCAGTTGTAATTTTCTTTCTTTTTATAGTTATTTTGAGTGTAATATAGAAGAGGAATTTAGCCTTAGCTAATACAGTAATTCTACCAAAGCCTAACTGATAGGACGAGAAAACCTCACCTTGCCAACAAATTTTAGAACGACGATGGAGGAAATCGTCATACTCTGCCAAAAAAACATTTCCTTTCAACTTGGACGCAAATTGAATACAAAAGCTGGCAAACTGCCTCCTTTCATGGACAGAATGATAACTTTTCCGACAAGATCGTACTTTACCGCTACAGGAAGTTTCCCCATCTCTCTGGCCCCTGTTTTCTGTTGGCTGTTTGACCACTCACATGATTTCCTTAAGAATATGAAGAAAAAAATCGAATTTTTCATCTCCTTCGTTGTCTCATTCTGATCCGATTTCTTGGCAAAATCAATCAGCAATTCTTTGCAGTCAAAATAGCTTCAGTAAAAGCACCTTGGGAAAGAGTTTGAAGCATTTTTGTCTCAAACTCAAGAAGTTCCCGAAAAAGCTTCTTATGAAAAATATTCAGGCAGCTTAAGACTCTTGACTGCAGCTGTAAATTGTGCAATACTTTTATTGTTAATTGAGGGTTTTTATAATCAGAATTTTTGCTGTGCATTTTCTACAGTTGGTTTTGATTAGCGTAACATTATTACTTTTGCCAACTTTAAACAAATTATTACTATTATTATTATTACATTTTGGCGACGGAACAAAGACTGGACAGACCTTGCTTTGATGGACCTTTGAACTATTTCTTCGCTTAATTTAACATCGTACTTCCTTCTTTCTTTTTGTTTCCTTTTCCGTTTGATTTGTCATTAGTGCTAATTAGAAACAGCCAATTACACACTGCTTGTTATAAGAGAGGTGTGTTTTGTATTTTAAATATGCAGTTGATGAATGGTTTTAAAAAATTCATTATGAAGAAAGCGTATAGCGATGTGGATGTGTGTTGGTAAGCAAACGAATGCATAATGCATCCATATCTCTGCCTGATTCACATAAACGCGCCATCAGCCGAGAAGACACCAGGAAACCAGTGCATATCATTCTGCTTCCCTTTTAGAAATTCAACGCCCTGTCTTTCGTTTCTGCTATTCCCCGAGTCTACCGTGTAAGCAGTGCTTCCAATATTTCCTAAGATCACAAACAAACTAGCCACTGGAATTTATAAGCCAGTTATCTCAAGAATCGGTCCCAATTCTGGTTATATTAAAAAGACATTGCGACAACGGGGAAATTTAGCAGTAAGCAACTCATTCATTAGCATTATGGAACTGACTGAATAAACACAGTTATTGGAAGAACTGTAGCAGGCAGGCATGGGGCGAATCCATCTGGGGAAAGCCTTGAGAGAAGAATGAAAGCACTGTCTCTTGCCTCCAGGGTCAGAACTAGTTTTCAAACGTCGTTGTTGATGACATCAGCAAGTCGTTCCTTGAACAGTAGTTGAACAACAGCAGGGGACAGTTGCCAACCTTGGGAAACAAGGAATCGAATGAGACCAAACATCTAATGTGTGGAAGGCTCCAGTTTCGAGATGCCCCAGTCCTCGATTTCTCCCCCAAGCAGTGAATGGGCGCCTGGCGTGAAGCTGGGGTGAGATGGGGAGAGGAAGGAACGGGCCGTAGTACGTGACAATATCGTGGATCAAGATGCACGAGCACGGTGCTTCCCGGCGCTTGTTTGAGTATGGAACTCTGTGTAGCGACCTCAGATTCCTCTATTTCTCACCCTATCTCACATTTCTCACCCTTCTTCATTTTTGTCACCCTCATTCATATTTCTCACCGTTCCACATATTTCTCACCTTCACTCATACTTCTCACCCTTCCTCATTTTTTCTCACCTTCACTCATACTTTTCACCCTTCCACATATTTCTCACCTTTACTCATACTTCTCACCCTTCCACATATTTCTCACCTTCACTCATACTTCTCACCCTTCCTCATTTTTCTCACCCTCACTCATACTTCTGTCTATGGCACTACTTCCACTTTTGCTAACCTACGCCTTTCTACGTCTTCATTCTTGCGCCATGTCCAACTATTTTACACACCGGCGCCTTGCCTATTCATCTTCCTTCATCACCGTAGCCAGCACTTCATGCCCACCCCTTAACTGACGAATTAAAGCAAATTCAGCTTATCCTTATGATTATCTATAAACACGTAATCATCATCAAGTCAGTTAGTCAGACTACTGCGCAGCCCATCGTTTTTCTGGGCCCATTTTCCCTGCATATCAAACAAGACCTTTCATAGAGCAAGATCCATCAAAAGTGTTTGAAAAAAACAGCCTTCTATTAGGACCAACAGCACGGCATACTCTATTCCTAAATCTCTGTGATTGTATGATGTGTTTATGTAATGACCAGCATCTTTTAAACAGTCCCACTTGCTCTCAATATTAGCGATTAATTACAGCTGACCAGATCTAATCAGATGCGGTTTTCACGATCTTAGGAACATTGCAAAGAAAGAAAAATATTTCTTTAATTGGATCTATGACCTCCCAACAGGGTACCGATGTAAGTTAGCGGATGCTCTGTCCGTATTGCTGTATGTTTTCTACGCTGACAGCGGTTTGTTTCATAAACAGAAGATGTTTTTCAAACTCTCAATTAATATCTACTAATATATGCCATTCTTTCAGTTCTCAAGAGGACGGTTGCCGTTGCAATTCCCAAAACAGAGACGTCCAATTGCAGTTCGAGGCAAACCTGGGAGGCCTGGCCCAAGAGGACCACCCGTAAGTATAACATCTCAACTAAATTTCATTTTTGTTGGCCTTTTACCTCTATGCTTCCTGAGAAATAGAGAAATTCATTCCGTCACACTAATGGTCATTTCGGCTGACACTCACAAGAGTTGGAACGTCAGACAATTGACAAGATTGATTAGAATTAGATCAAGAAAGTGGTACCCAGAGAAGGATCTATGTGTAACAGTGCGCCATTGAAATGATAATTATGCTGATGATTATACTTATGATAATTATGCTGATGATTATGATTATGATAATTATGTTTATGATGATAATTATGATGATTATACTGATGATTATAATTAGGATAATTATGCTGATGATAATAATGACAGCAACTATTTCCAAAACTTCATTCTGACATCTAAAAACCAAGGATACAAATAAAAAACTCTCTAGTGATAAAAGGATAAGTTGGCTCAAATACAGATGCTTATTAAAACAGTAGACATAATGATTATTATTATTATTATTATAACAATGATGATGAATGTACGTTGCAAATGCTGGAATGTTGACATCGCTTGCCCATTTGATAAGCGAGTAGAAGGTAAAGAGAGAAGGAAAAAGCGTTTGGCACGACAAGAGAGAACTTCGGACACCAGTTAGGAAGTTAGGAAAGTTAGAAGTCGTGGTGAATTTTAGTATGTTATATAAAGCCCTGTTATTTTGTAATAGTGATTAGGAAGGTTCTGGATACCTGAGGCCGCTGAATATGGTTTGGTATCTCAATCTGTTCAATCATCAACTATCAATAGCATAAAAAGCTTTGACAGCCTTCTTTATAATGATAATAATGACAGTGTTGATGTCGCATATCTTAGTTTCAGAGCAGCTCTGCAGCGCCTCCCCTCAGTACAGCATAATTTCTTCTCCTTTCCTTTTAAGGATCTTCAATGGATTGAATCATTTTCGATCTAGAATTTTTCATATTTGGTTTTCTTCAAGAAGGCTTGCTTTCTTTGGCTTTGAGTGATTGAAATCATACCATTCCCATATTTTGTCCAGAGTTTCGCGGGTTTCCTCTCGGGCCTAACACTTCATACGGAAATGCAATGTTGATTGGTTGCCTGTCTTGACCAATCATTGGCCATCACCCTTCACGTGTACAAAGAACTCAAGAGATATGATGAAACCGTTAGTCTACAAAGTACAGGGCACTTTCCAAAGCTCTTAAGTAAAGCAGATTCTAATAAGTCTATGCCTTTATGATTTCTTACCTTGATCCTTCAATTCTTTGATTACTTGAAAAGGCCGATTCCAAAAGCTCTCAGATTAAAGAATGTCTCGATACCTCAATGCCTTCATGCTTGGTCGTCGGAATGAATGCTATGATTTATATTCTTTTGAATTAATCCTATCATTTGATGTCAAACTTGCCCTAGTAAACATATCGTTATAGAAAATATATTTTTCATAGTGTTGCTACCTTAATGCCCTAATGTCTTGATACCTCGATACTTTGATTTTTTGATAGTTGGATGCTTTTTATTTATCGTAGGGAGACAAAGGGGAGAAGGGGAATCGTGGTAGATCCGGCGTCCCTGGATTTGTAAGTTAAAACTATTTCTCTAAAAATTATACAATGACTCCTCCCTCTTACCGATTTCAAACATTTCTTTCGTCCAATGATTGTATAGCATGCCAATGAATGACAGCTTAAAACATGTGGCTCTAAAACTGTGTTTCTTTCACATTCAGCCAGGGCCTAGAGGCCCTAAAGGTTTTCAAGGACCTCCTGGAGATCGTGGTGACATAGGACAAATGGTATGAATCCTCACTGCACTTTCTCATTAGTTTATACTGCTAGATGATCGAAGTGACTTCAAATCATCTATCCGAAAGGACCATGACACTACTTGAAATACTCCCTTCTTTTGAAGTGCCATCTTTTTCCTGATAGCCTCAACAAATACATACTCCTTTTAACAATCCGCAATACAATAAAAGCCAGACAACAATCATACAACAGTCATACAACAACCATACAACATTCATACAACAGCCATACAACAGTCGTACAACAACCATACAACAGTCATACAACAGCCAAGTCCCCTTTAAGTCAACATTTTTTCTTTCTCTCTTTTTTTGTAGAAGTTACGTGTATTTTTATGTTCTTTGCTATTTTTACTTAATGGTCACGGGGTAGACATAGTTATTGCTCCATGTGACCCTGTTCTAGTAATAGTTGTAAAGTAGCTCGTAAGTAGTGTAAGTTAGTAACTTGTTTTGTAAAATTCTTGGTAGAATTTATAAAAAAGAAAAAAATACTACTTGACAAACATGGGTTCTCATTGACCTGAAGTTGACCTTATTAATCACAAGTCTTAGAAAATACCTGGTGTCATCATTTTGAGAGAAAGACTTCGGGCACTCAGTGATAGTCATGGCTCCTTAACGTCCTAAAATCCACCTCATTATCCCAGACACGTAAAAACATTGATATGATGCTCTATAATGAGCAAGGACTAAGAGAATGCTCGATATGCGTAGTCTCTCGGAGTCTGAAAATCTATCTTAGAACTAATCGTATGAGTTACAAAGGGGTCACATCGAGAGGAAGGATAAGAACACTGTTTGATAAGCACGTCGTTTCTTGCTTCTTCCCACCATGTTTTGGAAGTTCAAGATTACATTGTCTCTTAGCTTCTACATCTTTATTTTTCATGTTTTTTTCTTAAGTGAATTTTTTGTTAACTGAAGGAAAACTTTACTGTCTTGTTCCAACAGGGGATCCAAGGTGAACGGGGTCTCATTGGTCTACCAGGAAGTATAAATGGTTGCACGAATAATACATTCACCTGTTTGGGAGCATCAAGTGGGAGGCAAGGATCAAAAGGTAAATGCAGGCCACATGATTGAAATGAGGGTTGTGAAACTCAGTTCTTGTATGGTGAAGGTAGTTAGGAATACCAGTACAAGTTCAAGTAGCTTGGATACTATGGAAGGAATTGAAAAATTATACAAGAGCTTCTGTGAAATTATCCAGAAATCTAATGCCAATTGCGTTTTCAGCTCCTTCATTCATTGAATCAGATTTGTGAAGATTCTATGAATTTTTAAGAGTTACGAAATAGGGCTGCATGGTGATTCCCAATTAATCCGTCGGTCAGTGCAGCAATTTGCCCATCAATCAGTCCATCAATCAGTCAGTTAGCCAGTCCATCAATCAATCCATTAGCCAGTCCACAAGTCCATTTATCAATCAGTTCATTCATCAGTCCAACAATCAATCCATCAATCAATCCATAAATCAATCCATCAATCAATCTATCAACCAACCAATCCATCTATCAATCCATTAATCAAACAATAAATCAGCCCATCAATCAGTCCATCAATCAGTTCACAAATCAATTCATCAATCAATCAATCAATCAATCAATCAATCAATTAATCAATGCATCAATCAATTCACCAATCATCTGCATTGATGGATAAAACTTAAACTCATTGATTCTATATGTCACCTATCTGCTAAGCTCAAATCCTTCACTACAATTCGTGCATTTGCCAATCAATTAAGCTGGTGGGCAATTATTAGTCTAAAAAACAATCTATCAATGGCATCACTTGCCTTCACCAGCCTTGATCTCTATCCAAGCATGGAATTCACAGTTCCATTTTTGCCATTTTCTGCAGTCTCATACTATTATGGGATTCATGCAAAATGGTCTTCCGCACTAAAAATTTATGTTTCGCTTTCCTGGACAAGATAGGTACCTTGAAATTAATTATCATCAATCAATTGACGTTGTTTCTGTACCCATCTAGGAAATCAAGGCCCCAAAGGAAACAGGGGCTTCAAAGGAGCGCGTGGCGTCCCAGGAGGGAAAGGCGAAAAAGGGAGAAAAGGAAAAAGAGGTGCTCCGGGGATGCCAGGTCTCCCAGGGACAATTTTTGGACCGAGATGCACAGCACAGTACACGAAGTGGGTTCGCATGAACGACTTCATAGATGGGAAGCAAGGGATGATGTGCGGTGACATGGAGTTCCTTTGGAACGTTATAGCGGAGACTGAAAATCGTAAATTAAGACTGAGATTCCACTGCTGTCGTTTCTTACAAATGGGGATCGGTCTTCTGTAGATGTCGTCTCGTCTCGTCTCGTCTCGTCTCGTCTCGTTACGTGAAGTTTTCGTTGTAGAAATACCACACCTTTAATTTATCCTTAGCAATTTTTGCCCCTTTAACAAACATGGCTCATTTTAACAGCATAAGCTACCTTGCTAGCATCTAAAGGTAGGTTCTAGGGCAACAAGAAGCTATGGTTTCTTATTACTGAGTAGCATCCGGTTCGCTCCGATCGATTTAACAACATCTCGCGATTTCTATGCCTGGAATTACAGTAAGCTTGGAACCACCCTTGCCCTTCGTGAATTTTAGCACGAAATTGGATTCAGAGGTCAAATGCACTTGCCAAAATGTCCTCCCCTTTCTGTATAGTGAATAAGCTCATCTTCATTTGAGAAGCCGACAGGCGACACAGCTGTGGAAGCAAGCTGGGAGAATACTGCAAGCAGGGATGATCAATTAGTAGCGATGTGTTTTGAACTACCATGATTTTTAACAAAGTACTGGCTCCTAGGAAGAAAGGCACCATGTGATATATTCTAAGTCTTTGATATGATCGGACTAGGTATTGAGCCCTGAGATAACCCATGCAAAGGCAGCACTATGCCACATATACTGTTATTTGGACGCTACAGATTTTAATGTAGATACATATCAGTTGGTGGCAAAAGAATTGGAATTGGTATTTCATAGGCACTATTCAATAGGTATTTCACATAAATCAATTTTTAGACAAGGTTTTTTCAGTAAGCAGTCTGATTATCTAGCGTTGCTGAGTTTTGAGCTCATTTCCTTTGTCTCGCTTCATCTTGCTTACACCGTTCTCCATGGTTCTGGTTTTAACTTTAAAGCAGTAGATCACGATGTTCCTGTGATTTTCATTTGCTTGAGCCACGACAACTCGTCAGATCTGATGAGGGTATTTCGCTCTTTTGGAGAAAGGGGAAGTTTGTAGGTGCGCGGCGGGCAAGATCATTCGACGGTCGGTCACATCAAATTGAAAAGAGCTGTAGAAGCTCGATTAGCTGAACACTCAGAAGACTTGCTATCATAACCTGCTTTCTGTGGCCGTTACCTCCTAGCCATTACCATCAATGGCTGGTTTACAAGTGAATGGAAGCAGGCTCTTACAAATATCACACTCACAAGGTAACTATTGACGTCTTTCTCGCTATTTATGAGAGGAATCCTTGCCCTTAGCATCACCTCAACGTCCCTAGTTAGCCACAGATGTATGCCCCCCGACTGCTTGTGACTACTCATAGCTAATCATCATATCTGATAACCATTCTGCTACTCCACTACCTGTGAATAAGCCTGCTGGAGTTGCAGCTTTTGCCAAATTTCTTTGCAGCCCAACTAATGGTTTCTTTATGCGTTCTACCCGCCATCAGAAAGCATATGGGACCTTTGAAGCTATTCCAATAGAGCGGCTTCAGGACACTTCCTCTCGATGTGGCAACACTTTTCAACTCACGCCTAGAATCACCGAGACCTTGTGAATCTTTCATTCCAAGTGAAATTTAAGCTCATGGTTGACCTACAGAGCTCTGGGTCTGTCATCAATCGACCATAATTAACGAGCCACCATCCTAACTCTTATAAAAAGTTGAAAATCTTCACGCTAACACACGACCCTGCTTTTCTAGAGCTATAATCTATGATTTGACATCTTGAGAAGTAAATAGGAGCCAATGATAACAGTCTCAGAAAGATCCATGCTTTTACAAAATTGAAAAATGACGTCACCTCTATCCCGTAGCTCATTACTGATTCCCAGCATGCATTTGGCGCGTTGTGATGGTTTTCCGCCATTTTGGGCGCACGAGGGAAAGAACCCCAGTTGAAGGAGTGCTATCGATCTCCGTCTCTTACTTCCCCTTGAAATCTACAGTTGATTGAGAGATAAAGAAACTTACATGTCTGGGATTGGTCGGGGGGGCCGTGGAGCCCTCCTCTTAAAAGTGAGTATCGGGATGGATCGTTCGGCATGATATGTGTTGTTGATAATAATAATAATAGATAATGTTTGAAATGGGTAGCCTGTGCTAATCGAGCTGCAGTTCAATTTTCTACAACAGGGCCCACTATGAATTAAAATTGGATGTTGCTAATATTACAATTAAAAGGAGCTTAAGAACAGATATTTAAAATAAATTCATGTTAAAAAGTCAGTGAAATAAAAGTCAAATTAAAGTGCCGTTTTAAAAAGAAGTAAACTGTTTATCTTGGTTGTTGCTGTGTTGATGTCAACGTTGAGGGGGAAGGGGACCTCTTGCTTGCCGCATATAGCTGCAATGTTTATTGAATATAGTGAATCGAGACAAAGAGATGTTGTTTCGCTAATCAAATTACTGACGCCATCGTATAATTATTTGGAAATAATCAGTTTAGGGTACAGATAGTGAACAAGGTCGATATCATTAGTAAGACCTGTAAGCGGTGCCTCCCTGTACATAGTATCTAGTTATAGTGGGATCTCGTAATCCTGAAATACACAGTTGATCAACTTCTGTGATTTTAGACTGAAATGAATGGCCAAGACGTGACCTATGTATCATTCAGTGAAGAATCCTTTCCACAGTTTTCTCAAGAAGTGATGATAATAATAATAATAATATGCGAATTTGTATACAGGAATAACCTATCAGCATGTCAAGCATGCTGTTATCATTAGGGTCCTGTAATGGGATAATGGGCGACTTGCAAGTTTTCAGGTTAAACTGTAATTGTTTTAGTAGAGAAGTATGAGAGGGAGATTCCTTGCTATTCCCAACAAAGGTTGCAAAGTCCCTGTGTGTCAGACACCTGTCGAGGCAAAATTTTGTTGTATCTACAATTATCATGTGACAGACTTATTTTTCAAGGCACTTGAGAAGCCTGCTAGGTTACCAGGACAACCTGCCCCAAGCCAGCAGTCAGAAATCAAGCCCCCTGGAGCTGAAAAAAGCCAAGCTGATGCCAAGTCTGAGAATGGGTTGGTGTTGTCAGGAGTTGAAAGAGATACTGCCCCCTCGATCCAAAAGCCGGTGGGTGTTTTCTTTGAATTGAGGTTCAACAAAAATAAAGAAAAGTAAAAAAAGAAAATTGTAGTCCTGTGCTTGCTATGAGCAGTAGAAAGATTGTATAACTGCTTTTAATGTTCCTTATAAGGATAATATGTTTCTCGAACGCATGATCTGGATCAGTTTAAAAGCCGGAAATGCAACCAATTTTGATCTAAATTTTCCATGAAATAGTCATGAAAACCCGGAAAGACGACACAGAATTACAGCCTCTCAGATAGCGGGTGGCTGAATTTTTATACTATATCTTCTTCTGTCGTATCACTAAACAGCACTCTTACACATCATCACGCATTCTTTCGCTGCTGTTGAGGCACATGCAGTCGTCCATTGTGCTTTGCTGTTTCAATTGTTGACGGCTTGGCAGCAGATATCCCTGGACGTTGACTGAAAGGATTGTCATCACCTGTGAAAGTTGCAATTGCTTGACGTGTAAATGATATTTCGCATATTGAAAGAAGCAGTTTGCTTCATTGTGGTGAATCGCAAAACTGCTTAACCAGGCCGCTACGAGAACGCTTCTTCTTGACCCCATGGATAGCAGTAGAAATCAAAGATGTTGGACGAGTGAAGTGTTGTAACATGGATTTTTAAATAAAGCATTGCTTTTATTTCCTCCAAGGCTGGACGAGGCATACCGCATCATTTACTTGCGGCCAAAGGCAAACCAGGTATGCCATAGCTCTCTTCAGATTATTATGAACTTACTATTTGCGATTTGCCACTCTGATGCAATAACTATGACATATACAGAGCCCCATCAATGGAAGAAAGAGAGAGTAAAAAGGCTAAGAGGAGAGAGAGGGATCAGGCCAAGTTTATTGATATTAGATTTGAAAGAAGACAAGTTGTAGGATTCAGGAGAGCAAGAAGGCAAGACATTCCATAAATTGCATGTTCTTGGGGGGAATGATGATTTGTGGGATGGAGTTTGTGGATTAGGCTGTGAAACTTGGAAAGGGTGTGTATGAGTTGAGCTTCTGGTGGTCCTGACATGCCTCAGAGGAACTGGAATAATATCCCTGATCTCCTGAGAACAATGCCCGTGAAAGTATGTATAAAAGATGGAAAGATCTCCAACTCATCAACGATGGGAAAGAGGTTGGAGCGATTTGGTGAGGTTAGGATTGTCGATGAGACAAATGACTTTGGACTGGACTTTGTCAAGAAGACAGAGAGGCAGTATGCCATTGTTCTTAAGGAATTTACTGATAATTCACTAGGTCCTTAGCAGGGGGCTTGATTTTGTCAAGTCGTGCCAAAGACTTGCAAAATGGCACATGCTGCTTTTCCACGTACCCCTCAGCATTGTGGGAGAAAGCATGGAGTTTAAACACACGCTGATACAGATTGGCAAGTCCCAACTGTAGCATTCACTGTGCTTACAGTACACAGCTATTTTGCCCAAAGTCTAAGGAAACAGATTTCAGCACCACCCTTTTCACCAAATTAGTGAAGCATCAATCCTGGGAGTGACCTGTTGACGGACAAAAAATTGCTGCTTTTGCATGATATAAGATAAAAAATAGTAATAACTGCAAAATGATCAATCCCAATTGCATTGGTAAGTTGCTTTCAGGATATTTCTACTTCTCTCTTCAGCTAAACCATCTCCTGTTCCAGAAGCAAAGGTAATTTTGCTATAATCTCATCCTGCAATTATCATGTTTAGTTGCTTTCTACCTAGAATCTGAAGATCAACTTTAGGGTGCTGGTAAGTCCTGCCTATTCAGTAGTGTCCTAATGATGGGAGAGCACCACATAATTTCTAAAACTTGTGATTTCTGACGAGGATTGTACAACACTGAAATGATATTCTCACTGAGTATTGCCCTTGGCTCTCTTGATGGGACAACATCTATCATTCTTAAGACATGGTTTCTAAAGAAGATTTAAGACAGTCAGAACAAATGCGTTCCGAGGAACAACCCTTTTCCTGTCTCTTCATATCCCCACAGGACCTTTTGATTCTGACAATTTGATTTACAGAGAGTCATTTGCTCTTCTCATTCAAAGCAAAATTTAATGTCATGGCTAGGCTCAAATCACTAATAACAGGGTCTTAATTAAGTGCCTTAAGCATTAGCTACCCATACTCCAAAATGTATCACTAATTAGATATCGCTAATTGGCCGAATTGATTGTAATTAAATAGTTTCTGTGGTGCAGTGGTGTAGTAGTTAAGGGTGGTTTCAAATCCTGCATGTCGCACGAGAAGAACACCACTGGCAAGGAAGGAAATGGAAAACCACCTCATAAAATCCACCTCCATAGAAAGAAAAACTCTGAGCTCCATCTTTGGTTTTTGCTATACTCGAAATCGAGTATCTGGCGCAGTTTTAGCTATTTTCTAATGATTTGTGTTGTAATGTTGCATTCTTGAAATTATGTTTTTAACTTATCTGGTTTTTCTCACAATGTTGTAACTCTTAAAACTTCAGCTGTTGTCTCATAGAATACATGAGGATGTAGGAACTGACAAATGCTCCAAAGTCTCTTATAGATGTTGGCACTATCGACTCCGGGGAATCATCATGTCCGCTTCCTTTGTTTTCTGTTCCTCCCTTTTCCTTTTTCGGTTGTCTATCCATTCAGCATGATCCTTACTTGCACCTTCTTTCACTGCATGTCTCCACTCTTTTCTTTTTCCTGCCATCTCCTCCCATCCATCAGTGTGAATTCCAAATATATAGATGGATAGAGAGTTAAAAAGAGACCAGATGGAGTGGGGAAAATATGGAAAGTACCAAACATCTTTGTTTCCCTTGTACGCCATGTCTCCCATAGCTCTGCAATACAAACCACTCATACTGTTGTGCTTGGCACTCCATTCACACTCTTTGTTGTCCCATTTGGAAGATCCTCTGACCATTGGTTATTAAAGATTTTGGAATCACACTGTCTTTGAGGGGGTTTTGAAAAGTTGACTAGGAATGTTAAGGGGTCTCTGGAGACAAAAGAGAAGTCATGATCAATTAATCATCTTCTCTATCCTCAACAGAGAAGGCTTCTTAAGACCTTAGCCACTTCGCGTCATTGGCTCAATTTTGTGAATATAGTTGCAATACACTTTGTCAGATGTCTAGTCTATATTTGCTTAATATTCTCTTTCAGCCCCCTACAGAGCAAGTGGCACAGATGAAAATTTCAGAAGAAAGACCAACGTAAGATGAAATTATTAATTGGAATGTTGGAATCGTGTATTAGAGAAGCGAGCATAAGCTCATTCTTAATGTGCTAGTATTCCACACGTCGTCTTAATTGTACCGTACAATAGACGCTTTCAACGTAGTGCCTGCAGCTTCTTGAACTGAAATTGATGAACCCAAATCAACTTGGAAATTCTTGTTCTCCGTTTGTTTACCTGAATTTTTACCAATGTATAATCGTTAAATTCCATCTTTAGGAAAAGAATGGAGAAGGGAAGTGCAGGATCTGAGTAAGTATAGTCGTGGTTCGCACGTGGTATGTTCTTTATTCTCATCTGCTACTTGCTACTAAGTTACTAGATTGTATGATGGTTTTTTGGTAGGCCATATGATGTGATAGGAATATATGGTGCGCGCACTTTTGGAAATCAATTGATGAGAAAGTCATTTTCAGCCAAGAAGCTGAAGGATATGATTTGTGTTTTTTATTTCTTGATTCAAGCTTTCCGTTTTCGTTACGATGACGGTGCGAAGATGTTGAACTGACATGACGTCAATTTCCCTCGTCAGAATTCCGCTTTGCGTTAACTACATCAGGATGAAGGCGTGCTTTGATGGGGCCTACCAATACGCAGTTTCATTCAGGTTTGTAATTTTCGCATTCACTCCTTTTTTTGCCTTGTTCTCAAAGGTTAGCAAGACGTCACGTTGCGCTGGAATGACAGCCATGTGCAGACTAAAGGGATTATGTCTTCTGAAGGAAGTCAGTTCTATTAGTTGAATTCTTATCATCCACGTCACCAAGCAGATTCCTTAGTGGCAATCTTATGAAACGTGTTTGGTCCATGATACATATTCTATTGCATAGCATACTCGATTTCAAGCGTATCTGAAGCCAGAGGCACGACCCTGAGTTTTTCTAGAGAAGTGGAATTTATGAGGTGGTTTCCTGCTGCCTTCCTCGCCAATGGTGTTGTTTTGTGACAAGTGTAGGATTCGAACTCTACACCACGGCGCCTACGGAGAATTCAGTTTGAAAAGAGAACGCTTGAAAGATAATTTGCCCTTCAGTGTGTTACAATAGATTCTGAGCGTTTGCAAGATAGAAAAAACAGGATGGATTGAGAGAATCACTTGGTAATAGTTTCAAAACAGCTTGCCTTCGTAATGTTCAATCGCTGTTATATAGCCAGGCCATAATTCCAACTTGTGCTGCGGGATCGAAACTGGTCTTTTGGGGTCGTAATAGTAGCGACCGATTTCAGTCATCTCCAAGATCCTCATCACTCTAAATTTCAAAGGCAACACAAAAAGATGCCATTTTTGGATCGAAGGTCTTCCAGTGATTTGTATCTAAATCGATTCTAACCCCTTTGTGGCAGGTGTTTCCCTTACATTCAGAAATCATGAGATCTTAAGGAAAGAGTCGCCATTTTTGAGAATCCTATTGAGAAAGATTGGTTCCGTACGTCTTAAGTATGATATGCAATGGGCAGTACATTGATTAAAGTGGCTGAAAAAGTGCTGCAGCTGTTTCATAAGAACATTCATCCTCGGTTCGGTAGAGAAACTATTGTTGACGTCTATTTTTGGGCTCAAACCCATCACAGTATACAATAATTGCACTATCAGCGAGAAAGACAGTGGAAACCACCTAAAAATTCTTGGAACCCTGCCTTTTGTTGCTGCTACTCTTAAAATCGAGCATGCTCTGCAGTTTTTTTAAGAAGTCTGCTTCTCTAGAAACGCCTCGAAGCCTTCGTCTTTGGCCTTTGCTGTGGTTTGAATTGGAATTGAGTACTCTATGCAGTTCTTCAGTGTATGACTTGACTTGTCAAAACGTTCTCCGCCATTGTCCATGTCATTATATTCGTGCCTATGAATGATTCCCATATGGAAGTCTTGATAACCACCGCAAGGTGAACATTGCTCGCATGATTAGATTATTAAACCTTGACTGGTGGTATTTATAATGCACATTTGGCGAAGGCTACTCAACGTCCTTTGGCGGCTCATCGCACCGATTTCAGCGTTCTTGAGGAGATCGATAGCACCAGAATGCGCAGAAGAAGCCTACTTCAGAAAATGCATCGTACGCAGCTCTCCTTCTTAGGCCACCTTGCTGGGAAGCCGACCCATGTCTAGAAAGAGACGTTCTGACCATGAGAGTTGAGGGCAAGAGACGATGAGGACGGCCTCCGATACGCTGGTTGGACAGCATCTGTACGGTCACAAGGCTGACGAAGCAGGGGCTCTACACGCTGCCCAGGAAAGAAGCGGTTGGAGACGTCGCATCGATGTCATGAATAGCCTCCCAGACTAATCTAAAGAACGACGACGATGACGTTTACTGGTTCTCAATTTGTCTTCTTTCCTCGCAGCCCTGAGGTTGAGTCGAAAGATATGAGATCTCAAATGCTGGGTGAACATCGATCAGTTTTTGGCAAAGCTCGTGTGTTTGATGGGGCAGTGCTCTACTTACCGAAACCTTTAGAAGAAAAGGTACGTGCTTGGCATCGATTTGATTTAGATCCATTTTATAGGCACAGCTTCATCTTGTCTCATTTTTGGCTTTAAGATCAGTAGAGTTTCGCTGCCTTTCACACTGATTGTATTTTCCACTTAACCTGTGTGGCGTCATCATCCCTTCTTTAACGGTGGTTGGATAACAGAACAGATCATAACGACATAAGATGGGAGAAGATGGACAGTGGAAGGGAAAGACGTGGCAATATCAGGATGAAGAAAAACTGAACAAAACTATGTTCTATTTTTTATTTCTTTGCTGCCTTTTCAAGTTGTTTATTCATAAACGTACATGCCCTTGGTAAACGTGTGGCATTTTCTCCTGCGGGTTGAATTGCTATATGTTAGTCACTGGGCTACTACGCAGCTGAAGGCCATAGTATCACCATTATACGTAATTTTCTCCTGAAAAGTGAAGAATTAGACGCGGCGGGAAAGATGCAGGATAGTAGGTAATTGGAGACTTCGGTTAGTTTGATGTTTTGAATGGCATGTTTTTTTATTTTGTGCAGAAGACAGTTCTAAAATCAAAGAGGCGTACAGACGAAGCTGAAATCATGATAACCATCAACTTTGTAAAGCAACTCGATCCTGGAGATAGGCAGTGCATACATTTGTACAACAGAATGTTTAGAAAGTAAGCAATTGAGTTGAAAATGCTTGGTTTTTAATCGTTGGTCATTCAGCATCTACTGATAATGATGTGATGTAAATATAGATAGTTTATTTAAAGTTGGCGACTACCACAGTGCATACGCCAATCAAAGCCAACTATCTAGATTTACAAATGCCTTAAAATGAATCTAGAAATTGATTTATACGTCAAACTCCTGTATTCTCTGTGTCCCATGGGTATAATTACACACTGAACGAATCTCAGTTTATTGTCAGTGCATGTTTATTCCTTTCAGTCACACCTGGCCAGCCCACAGCTCCCCATCTCATTCTTCTTGTGCCATGGCGTGTTCATGCCGTCGACGAATCATTGCTGCTTCTTCCTCGTCCACCTTTCTTTGTCCCTCGCTATCTCACAGACGCCCGTGTCCTTCTGTGCCTTCATTCTCTCCCTCATCCAGTCATTCGCATCCTCTGTCTTCCCTTGTTTTGGGACAATTCAGTCTCAATCATGACTCCTTCTCTATGCCAATTACCAACGAATCTCCGCTGGAACAAGAGTGCTCCTCTACTACAATATGATAAACCCAAAACATTTAATAATCGCTACTCAAAGTTTCAGTGCCAAGATGAGCTCACGTGTCTTTCATTCTTATACTTTTATCCAATTCTTCGTTATTGCTTTTCGAATGTTGTCTTTGAATTTTTAGAGTGATGAGGATCTTGGAGATGACTGAAATCGGTCGCTACTATTACGACCCCAAAAGACCAGTTTCGATCCCGCAGCACAAGTTGGAATTGTGGCCTGGCTATATAACAGCGATTGAACATTACGAAGGCAAGCTGTTTTGAAACTATTACCAAGTGATTCTCTCAATCGATCCTGTTTTTTCTATCTTGCAAACACTCAGAATCTATTGTAACACACTGAGAGGCAAATTATATTTCAAGCGTTCTCTTTTCAAACTGAATTCTCCGTAGGCGCCGTGGTGTAGTGTTAAATGTGCGGACTCATAAATCAGGGTCTGTGAGTTCGAAACCTACACGTGTCACAATAGAAAGCCATTTGTGAGGAAGGCAACGGGAAACCATCTCCAAACCAAGTCCACTTTCCTGGCAGAAGCTAAGAGCCTTTTCTCTGGTTTCAGCTACGCTCGAAATTGAGTATGCTAAACTCTAATGGTAAAGAAGCCAACGGGAAACCACCTCATAAAGCCCACTCTTCTAGAAGAAAATCAGAGCTCCGTCTTTGGTTTCAATCGAGTATGGTCTTTGGTTTCTGCTAAGCTCGAAATCGAGTATCCAACGCATGTATGTATTAAGCGTCTAGCAGTGTCAAGAGGACAGCTTAATTTCATTCGTCCGATTAATGAATTCTTTCGCATCCTCATCAGGTGGTTTAATGTTGCTCGCTGACGTCTCTCACAGACTTTTGAGAACCGATTCAGCATTACTCTTCATGTAAGTTGGTTTTTAGTTTTCTCGTTCTGAATTCCCCTGTAGACTTTAATGTTCTTGACCCTTTTTGCTGCGCTGTTCTTGCACACAAGTCAGAGGAATACTCGAAACCGAGCAATCAGCAAACGGGGAGTTCATCAGATGGCCTATAAAGACTTGATTTATTTAATTGCTCAAATTAGGAAATAGTAGTTTACAAAAACTTACAAGGTAGAAGATCATGCACTCATCCAAGAACCGCTGTCATCTGATTGCACTGAATTATGTTTTTAGGTATGATATCTACCAGAAAAAGCCGCAGAACTTCCAGTCGGATGCCGTGAAAGCTCTGGTTGGATGTGTCGTGCTGACGCGGTACAACAACAAAACGTATCGGATTGACGATATTGCTTGGGACAAAAGCCCGAAGGACACGTTCGTTTCCCATTCCGGAGAGGAGATAACGTACATTGATTATTACCAGTAAGTGAAAATCGGTTGATAACCAACCTTCCCAACCTTGAATTTGGCATTTTATTTGGCCTCAATAGCGTCTTATAGTTTCAGTTTTCATCCAGCGGGTCTTTGATTAATATGTGGTATACGACGGCTTTAGTTAGCTTGGTAAGCTAATGGGACCAACCGAACATGTAGTCTTCAGAGCAATAGGCCTTTGTTCCAACCTACATATGCACCCTTCTCGCGCCAAGCAGGTTGTTGGTGCAGACTGTCAACCATCAATCTTCAACCATCAAGTCATTTTGATTTTGTCAATAGAAGTTTCGGTTACTTAGGGTCCTCCAAATCTTCATTATTTTTTGTCTTGGGTTGTTTTACTATCGGATCCCCCTTGCCACAAAACCCTTTTAATCGCCTTTTACTTTCATATTTCCTATTTGATTCTTTTAAGAGGGTTGCCCTTCAGCATAAGTTAGTTTCAAGAGCCCCTCCGACAAAAACATCAACTATGATCTATGATAATGACACAGACAGTAAATTAGATTTAATCAAGCCATTAATCATTGGTCGCAATAATTAAAACTAACTGCAAGGAAATAAAAAAAAATTTGCGATACTCTATCCCGGAAACTATATGCGTACTCTCTAACCGCTGCTGAAGAAGGACAGAGAAAACGGGTTTTTGAACAAAATCGATTTGTGTTTTTAGTAAATCTTATGGATTGAAAATCTCTGATGAAGATCAGCCGTTGCTAATCCACAGACCGAAAGCGAAACGAGGACAAAAGGTTGCTATATGATTTCATTTATTCCACCGACGATTACTGAGAAGTTCATTCTTTGCCGTTCCATTGATAAATTCGATTGCTGTGGATAATCAAATGGTTCTCTGATCAAATTTTTGAGTCATCGATTGATTAAGTGATTGGTTCATTGGTGGACTGATTGATTTATTGGCTGATTGAATGGTTGAGACTAATGATGTAACCCTTTAACCGATATGGTTAAAGTAGATGATAAAATGGCTGATTCATTAATTGATTGCTAGATTAATTGATCAGTTGGCTTTTGGTTGATTAGTTGATTGGTTGATTGATCAACTGATCGACTGATTGTTGGATTTATTGCTTAATTGATTGGACTGCTGATTGTTAGATTGATTGTTTGATTGATTTTTCGATTGATTTGTTGGTTGATTGATTGATTGATTGGTTCGTTGAGCTAATGCCTTGTTTTCATATTGTTCCTGTTTTCAGATGCTTGCAAATGAGTTTATCTGCTTGGTTCCCGAACTCTGCTCAATGACTGGCCTTACAGACGAGATCAGGTCCGATTTTAGAATTATGAAAGTACGTATCCCACGCCTCTTATTGTTATAATCAGAAGTCATCACGTTTGCTGTATTTGCCCTGTAACTTTGAGTCTCATACTGGACGCAAGCTATGGGGAAACCTGGATGGAGATGCAATAGTCTGGGTAAATGCATCGTGAGGTAGGATTCCCTTCTTCCTCTCCTCACAATTTACCCTCAGCTTATTCCAAGTTCCCATTTGCTGTTGGGTATTCAGATGGAGAGCAACCGCGGGACGCAGCCTACGACCTTTGGTACCTTAAGCCTCATTATATCCAACCACTACCCCAACTTCATCGGTACGTTTTATTGCTGTCATGTTATTACGGTAGATGGGCAAAGGGAATCGGCTAAGACAGAGTGTTCTTCGGCAGCAATCATGTGTGATGGAAAAACTGTGAAACTTGTGCGACATTTGTATTCGTATTCACTTATATTCACTCGTATTCCTGTCGCTATGTATTCAGATGTACCCCTGCGATGCTACTTGCGAATTCCAGCTTCATTTCGGGCAGCAACAGAGCGGAAACATGATTACATCTTAACATACAAATATCATCTGTCATCCATCAGAGTTTTCAAAGATTCTTAAAATAATGATATTGTGTTCTCGCTTTTTTGTGCGATATCGAAATTTGTACAGCAATGAAAACAAGCGAGTCCTTTATGAAAATTGTTATCTTAGATTTGATTATAACGTCACTTACTGGCCTTATCTGCACAACCCTGTAAGGATCCTTGCACCATTGTTGCCGTCAGTGAGCCTCTTCCATGCACCCCCGTCCCTTGCTTCTCCCTCTGCTGTGTTTATTGGCAAGTCGTCTAGATCTGATCGAATTTGATTGCGTCAAGAAGTGTAGCTTATAACTACCGATGTTGATGTGACACTCAGATCTTTATTTCTAAACTTAACCGAAACTACTAGATCCCAAAGAGAGCAGTCGGCTGACAAGATTGGCTGACGCGACGTTGACTACGCGAGTCATTGTTGTACAAATACTTTGCTTCGTCTGCAGGACATTTCACAGCACACGAGAGTCACCCCCGCGCAAAGGGAGCAGGCGATGGTGAAATTCGTCAACAATGTTTACTCCAATCCAGAGGTAAGCTCCACGTTCATGCGTCTTACACTCGATGACTGTTGGTTTTGAGTCGTAATAACGAAACAGTTTTGGATACAGTTTTTAACTTTGATGTAATTTTCAATCCCTTATTTCATCCCTTTTCGTTCAACATGTCCTTGACTGATAACAGGATCTCCATCCTGAACAAGCACACCTGTATAAATATTACTTATTATTATTATTATTATTATGCTGAATTTTCAAACTGCAGTTAGCTTCAGCTGCCGTGAGATTTGTTTCTGTAGAGATCTTGCTTAATTTCTAGGCACTTGAGTTGATGAACAACTGGGGATTGGAGCTGGATAAAGCAATCTTACCGGTTTGTAATTTTTGTGTTTTCATATTTGATCCTTATCTTTTAAGCTGCTCTTCGGATCTTCTCTACTCCACTATAATCCGCTTCTAATCTTATCTACTGTACTTTTCCCTATTCTTCTCTCCCCTTTGCTGTCCTCTTCAATACTTTACCATACTCTGCTCCCACTTCTCTAGCAACGTGAAACATTCATCCATTTAGCTTCGCTGTCAGAGTCATAAGTTGCTCCGAATTTCCGTTTCTTTAACTATCGTCCCCAATTGAGCAATATTAGTAGTGTATTACTACTATTATTATTTTTGTCATCAGTTTATTGCAGTGTCTATGTATTTAGCATGCTTTGCTAATTGGGGGCGCTTTTAATTACTGAAAATGAAGATGAAGTCACTGAAACAGATTTTTCTACAAAGAAAAGTTTTTCAAAAACAGTATAAGAGATCTTATTAGGTACCACGACGATTCGTAGGGCCATATCAAGAGAAACACACACATTATTACGGCTTGGTGACGACTATTACCTGTTAATCGACAGTCCAATGTTGGACAAATCCATAATGAAAATGGGATACCCTCTCAACAGATGAAAGACCCCAGCGTTGCAAAAGGGTTTATAGCTATCCCAAAAAGACTTTATCCCCAGCCAACCCAAAAACCCCACCCAAACCAACCATAATCCCCCAAAAACCTAACCAAAATGTTCGTTTCTGTTTATTTTAGTTTCTCTTTGTCAACAACCCTTTTTGTTTAGGCCTTTAGATTCTGCTTTGGTAAATTTTAAACAAAAATGCCATTGTTCTTTTCAACCCAGCCTTTCAAAATCTGGCAGCATTTTCTTTATACAAAACAGTTGCTTTTCGTAGATGTTATTTCAATGAGATTTTTTGTACACATCCGATCAAGACAAATTATTATTATTATGGTCTCGAAGAAGACCCGCTGAGATGTCGGAGGGTGACTTGAAAAGATGGATGGGGACAATGTGGGGAAGGGCCACAGGCGACCGCCAGCTTTGGAGAAGCCGTTCTGAGGCCTTCGCCCTGCAGTTTCGGTGTGTAACGCGGAGATTATCACAAGAGGCAAACAAAGAACGCAGAAACAAAAGAAAACGCGCTGATGGAAGTTAAATGAATCGGAGCACAGGGCAGAATACCCCAGGAAAGCGGAGGATAAACTGGAAAGTATCAACGAGGAAGAAAGGTCGTGGGAGACTGTCAGCAAAGCTATGAGGGACACTGCCGCAGAAGCGCTTGGGAAAACATCGGGGAAAAGTGGAAAAAAGGAAGAGACGTGGTGGTGGGATGAAGAGGTACAACAGGCAGTGGCGAGTAAAAGGGAAATGAAGAAAGAACGGGACCTCAACCGATGCGAGGAAACTGCAGTTCTTACTTTTTTACTATTTAAAGAGATAGTATTTTGGGAAAACTCACTCTTTCTGAAAAATCTAAAGGAGATTGACACCCTACCTCAAAAATGCTGTTGTTCAGTATGGCACCTCTATGAAGGGGATACCCACCTCTCTATGAAGGGGATATCCGAGGCTCGTTTCGATGGGAACCACGAAGGTGAAGACGCCACATGTAGGACAACTTCCAGACACGCGCAAGAGAATGAGCCTCGAGTTAATTGCTGCGTTGAAACTTTTACAACGTTTACGAAATAACAATGCATCGTCGTCGGCTGCTATTTCCCCGTTTTGACTGTCATTGATCGTTTGTTTTCTCAGATCCAAGGCCGTCATTTGCCAGCAGAGAAGATCATTCTTGGCTCGACGTCATTTACCGCAAGCCGAGAAGCTGACTGGGGAAGAGAGGCGACGAGAGAAAGGGTCATTTCAGCAGTACGTCAAGTGAAATTGTCGTCTTCCTTATTTTACACTTTCATTTTTCATTTTTTTAAGACAGCTTTTGGTCTGAGAAAATCTTGGCACTGAAGAGGTCTTGAATGGGTCACCAGGGAAGCAAATAAATGACGTCTAATAATTAAGAGTAGCTTTGAAAACGAATAGAGACAACAGAATAATACTCATCCGTCCTTTGTATATCAAGTTTCCTACACAAGGTGGTTCTGTCGCGCCACTGACACATCCGAAAAAGACAGATCAACTACAAGAGATGGGACTTCGATGGGATGAGGCAGAAGCGGCGGCAGAAGATGGAGGAAAATACTGAGACGTCCTACGGAAAGTTGTTAAGACAACCGAACCCGTGTATGATGATGATGATGATGATGATGATGATGATGATGATGATGATGATGATGATGATGATGATGATGATGATGATGATGATGATGATGATGATGATGATGATGATGGTGGTGGTGGTGTTGACGATGGTGATGATGATGATGATGATGATGATGGTGATAATGATGATGATGATAATGATGATGATGGTGATGATGATTATGATGATGAAAATGGTGATGATGGAGATGATGGATATGATGATGATGATGATGTTGACAATGATGATGATGATGATGGAGATGATGGATATCATGATGACGACGATGATGATGATGATGATGATGGTAATGATGATGATGATGATGGTGATGATGATGGTGATGGTGATGGTGATGGTGATGGTGATGGTGATGGTGATGGCGATGGTGATGATATGAAAGCGAGAAGCCGTGCATAGTGTTAGTCGCAATAACAGCTTGGAATCAATTTGCAAATATAAAGGCAGCGAAAATGAATCCTTGTGACACTTCGTTGCAGTTAAGCATGTTGCTAGACAAATTCGTATGGTTGCTTTTTATGTTGAATGTTTTCTAGGTTGACCTGAGCAATTGGTTGGTTGTTTACACAAAGAGAGACGAATCAAAAGCTCTCGAATTTTGCAACACGATGTTAAAAGTGGCTCCCGCTATGGGAATAAAGGTCAGTAGTCTATGACTATTGTAGATCGACGGCCGCTTGTAAACCAGCACTGCTGAATAGGTTACCGTCCTAGAATAATTGAAATTTATATATTTATTATCATTTATCCTTAATTTAACGTTGTATTTCCATCTTTCTTTTTGTTTTTTGTCCTTTTGAATTATCATTATTACACAGTAGAAACAGCCAATTACACGCGGCCTGCTATAAGAGAGGTCTGTTTTTGTATTTCAAACAAGCAGTGAATTAATATCTTAAAAAGTATTTCTATACACTTCGTGAAATGAATTGCTCTCATAAGTGCTATACTTAAAACTGACGCTCAAAATGTTACTATTTTTATTTGATGGCAATTATTATAATTGCTATTTTTAAGCCAGCCGGGGGTGATCGGCGAGCCCTTATTCATTTCCCGTAACAGACATTTCACCGTGTGCAGCACAACCGGTTGTTTTTTTCGCCGTTTTCCCAAAAGGATATTTCTGAGCTTGATTTCAGTAGTTTGTTGGCCATTTCTGATGGAGTTTCACTTATAGAAGTATGTCCCATAGGATAAGATGTGATACTTTGCAGTTAAGAAATCTTTTGTTTTCTTCCCATCTGAACGAGTTTATCTATTGAGAGAGAACCAGATTATCCATTTTTTAGGAAGTGGTTCATTCAGAAGTTCCCCTTCGTGCCATCCCCATTTGCTTCATTTTATGTGATTTTTTCTGCAGTATTTTAATTATTCTGCTTTTATTTATTTAACATCAAGTAGTCGATTAAGTTAATGTCGTTGTTTCTGTAATACTGTTTCATTTCTCCTTTTTTGCTGTATTCAGTAAATCGTATATGTTGGAATTTTGAAATTCAGTAAGCGAACTGAACTCTGTCTTGCAAGCTGCCCTGGAGTTTTGATTGTCATTTGCCAAGTGTTTGTCATCACAATTATCATAACTTGAAAGAAATGTTTCAGTTTATTTCTTTGAACTTAATTTTTTCTTAGGGAAACAAGGCCTCTACTGATATCAGCTAGTGTATCATAGCTGATGAAACTACCCTTTATAAAGGACGTTTTATTGATGTTATTGATAATGACAATGTTGATAATGATAATTATGGTATTCCTCTTCGCCAGGTCTCCCAACCAAATAGTGTCCAGCTGCGTGATGACCGAACTGAGACATACCTAAAAGCCATCCGTGATTACCTGAATCCGAATGTGCAAATGGTCTGCACGATTTTCCCCACGATGAGAGATGACCGGTATGCCGCGGTCAAAAAATTATGCTGCGTCGAGAGTCCAGTGCCATCTCAGGTACAATCAAGTCAATGTCTTCTTCATTTTATCTTCATTCAGTAATTTTTTAAACCTAGAGACTCCTCAGACCTTACTTGGGTCTGATTTCCAAAAGGTCATGATAGACAAGTTAAGACCGATAGGATTTCCTCTCTCTCTCAGTCTCTCTCTCAGTCTCTCTCTCTCTCAGTCTCTCTCTCTCTCAGTCTCTCTCTCAGAGTCTCTCTCAGTCTCTCTCTCAGGGTCTCTCTCTCTCTCTCTCTCTCTCTCTCTCTCTCTCTCTCTCTCTCCCTCTCTCAGGGTCTATCTCTCTCTCTCTCTCTCTCCCTCTCTCTCTCTCCTGTGAGCCTGTGAGCCTGTCACCTTCTTTCTTCTTTTTTTGGGCTTTGTTTAGGCCGCCATGGCCTTTCCCAAACATAACTCACTAAACAAAATCGCTAACTCGCAAGGAGTGGATTCAGCTACCCTAATTCATTTTACCCCCCCCCCTCCCCCAGCTGCAGTCTATGCACGATACTTGAACTTACATTTTATGTAATTTACTGACACAGTGTATCAACGCAAGGACAATATCACAAGCAAATAAACTTCGCAGCGTCACACAGAAAATCGCCCTTCAAATCAACTGCAAACTTGGCGGGGAATTATGGGCGCTCGATATACCAATGGTTTGTCGATTGATTTATTAATTTCCTATTTGGTGTAATTATTGTCTTTATTTGCTTCTCACGATAGTTGATTAGCTGATCGGCCTCAGTATGATTAATCCGGATGATTATTGATTGCTCGATTGATTGTTTCATTCTCTGGTTGATTGTTTGATGATTGGGGCATTTATTGGTTGATTGATCGATTAATTGCGAATGATCAACCTGTTGCCAGTTGATCGATTAATTTGTTAATTGATCGATTTATTGAATGGTGGTGGAACAACTGATATCTTGGTTCCATTATGGCTTGATTAATGTATAGTTGATTCGTTGATTTCTCAAAAACTTCGGTCCTATCTTGAACCGATTTCCCTATCTCATTCTTCTTTGATTAGAGATCTGTCATGGTCGTTGGCGTCGACGTGTATCATGATGCTGGCAAAGTTGGTCGCTCCATCGGCGGATTCGTTGCGTCTACGAACAAGGAATTCACTCGCTGGTATTCTCGCGTTTGTTTCCAACAGCCGGGCCAAGAACTAATCGACGGTTTAAAAGTCATTTTCACTGCCGCACTGAGAAAATACCACGAAGTAAGCTAATGTATTCAACAAATTAAATCAACATACTTGTAATGACCCGTCAGTCCTAATGACGGCATTCCGCCCACGTAGGAGGCAACGTATTGTTCAGAGTGGCGTTGTGTGTGCGCAGTTACAGCCTGGTGTACTCTTTTTCAAGTTAAAGGATCCGATGGCAAGAAAAGTTCCAGTTGATCAAACCACATAAAGATTTTAGATAGCTGTTAGAAGTCCTAGCGATTGAAACTGCGTAAAGGCTTGCTATCAGAGCCAGCTTGCTGCTGGGGTTCCCTCCTCCTAGCCTTTGTCAAAAATGACTGAGCCACAAAGCAATGGGGTTTGCATTTTCAGCGGCCTAAGTTTATTCTTTCCCAATACAAAGCAGCATTGGTAGCAGTAACAGTAACGTGTTATGCAAGATATTGTGGCACTCGCAGCAAGAAGAGATGCACAGTCACTGAGTCCTTTCTGCAGGCGCCACTTACATTTTTCTTATTATTAACAACACTTATAACCATACTGAGCGCTGTTTTTGGCCTACATGGTCGCATCTTGCTAAAGACCGGTGCCTGAAGAAGGAATCCAGGGAGGGGTTCTTCCAACTGGTGCTAGGCAAGACCTGGATGATGATGATGATTATTATTATTGTTGGTGTTATTATTATGATGTTGATGATGGTGATGATGATGATGATGATGATGATGATGATGATGATGATGATGATGATGATGATTATGATGATGATGATGATGATGATGATGATGATTATGATGATGATGATGATGGTGATGATGATTATGATGATGATGATGATGATGGTGATAATGATGATGATGATGATGATTATGATGATGATGATGATGATGGTGATAATGATGATGATGATGATGATGATGGTGATGATGATTATGATGATGATAATGATGATGATGATGATGATGATGATGATGATGATGATGATGATGATGATGATGATGTTAATGATGGAGTGACGATAGTGATGATGATGATGATGATGATGATGATGATGATGATGATGATGATGATGATGATGATGATGATGATGATGATGATGATGATGATGATGGTGGTAACAGAAGTCATACTGAGGATCATAGCAGCCACACATGAGATTTGAAAATACGTTATCAGTGGCAAGCAGAGAAATTCATCTTCCCATGGCAGCCATTGCTGGGTTGCATTGAATTTTATAGAGATTTGGCCTCCGCGGACCCGCACTAACGTCTCTAAACTCTTCCCTGTCTTAGGTTAACCACGAATTACCATCAAGAATCATAGTTTACCGTGATGGTGTTGGAGATGGAGGTTTAAGCGTTGTTGCAAACTATGAAGTAGAACAGCTTTCAGAATGTTTTACGCTGTTCGGAGAATCGTACAAACCGAAATTGGCAGTCATCGTCGTCCAGAAGAGGATAAACATGCGAATCTTCTCGGTATGTTGTAATTTAACTTTTCATTTGGTGCCAAAACAGAATTGCTTTTTGGCTCGACTTTCAATTTGTTCGTCTGCTTGTGATGATCATGTAATTTCGTAATTATTTTGATTATCAGAACATTTTTGTGATTGGTGTGGTTTTAGTGAGTGGTGCCGTGGTGTAGTGGTTAACTATGTGGACATGGACTCACAACACAGAGGTTGTCAGTTAGATTCCTCCATGTGTCACAATAAAAACGCCATTGGTAAGGAAAGCAGCGGGAAGACATGAATATATGTATGAATTAGCGACACATTTCACATGTTCATCAATCTCCAGTCCATTCACTGATTCCTCGTTTTGAAGCACCACCTCATAAAATCCACGCCGCTAGAAAAAATTCAGAGCCCTATCCCTATTTACTGCGGCATCGAAATCGAAATCGAAATCGAAATCGAAATCGAGCATACATCGAGTGTGCATGCAGTGGTTTTTGCCCATTATCATATGGTGCCAGAAACCGTGGTTTTATATACAAGTTCATAGACATTGGTTGAATGCAGTCGTATGGCGACGGTAAGCTTGATTTATGTCAGTCGAATTGGCACAATGACCACTCCAAGACAAATGTTAATATGCCGTACTATTTATATGTGCAAATGATGGAATCGTTTGCTTTCTCATCAGGCTGGCATCAGTGGGCAAAGGAAACTAGACAATCCGCCACCCGGAACAGTGCTGGATCACACCGTCACCAGAAAAGACTGGTAAAAAATTTTCTTTCTGGCATTGATTTTTTGTTATATTTTTTTCAGTCAGTAAATTATGTTGAGGAAAGGCTATGGTGACCTATACAAAGCCCCAACAACGGATGAAAGAAGAAGGTGGGCTAAGATTTAGCTCTGCCCATAAATGTCATGTTACACGCGTGATTGTAATAGTTTCTTAGTGAACATACAAGAAAATTCGCAACTTAGAATTTTTCCTGTGTTGCTCTATAAGAAACTACCAAGCCTAATTTCAAAAACTGAGTTTCTTAGTGGCGAGTTTTTACTTTACATTCCAAATTTGCATGACACAGCTACATTGCTGTTTATGATTCGCCCCCTGCTTCTTTTCTCGTAGGTTTGATTTCTTTCTTGTAAGCCAACACGTCCGGCAAGGAACTGTCTCCCCCACTCACTATGTAGTCGTGTATGACGAATCGGGTCTGAAACCCGACCACTTGCAGAGGTATTCTTATTTTTCTTATCTGAAGCTTCATCCTTTTGTAATAGCAGGTAGGAAACGGTAAAACATATTAATTGTGTTAGGTAGTATATTATTCTTTTAATCCAATTTTGTAAGTCTGTATTGCGTAAAATGTGGTGCCGTGGCGTAGTGGTTAAGCATGCGAACTCACAGCACAGGGGCTGTCAGTTCGATTCCTCCATGTGTCGTTTTTTAAAAATCCATTGGTGAGGAAGGCAACGGGAAACCATTTATGAATTCCACTTCCCTAGAAAAAGCTCAGAGCCCTGTCTCTGGTTTCTGCTACGCTCGAAATCGAATTTTCAACGCAGCAGTATTGACTAATGTGTTATTTTATATTAATTTAATCTTATTTTGTAAGTTTTAAGTGGAGGGCTCCTTGAAAATCAGCAACGCTGAATGGAAATCCTCCTTACATATCGGGAATCAATCAAATCAATCAAATCAATCAAATCAATCAAACACACAATCCCCTTTTAATAATAATAATAATAATAATGATAATATACGAATTTGTATACAGGAATGACCTATCAGCATGTCAAGCATGCTGTTATCATTAGGGTCCTGTGTTAAAGCTAAGAAACAAAGTAAGTGAAGTAAAGATTAAGCTAATTACAAATTTAAATACAAGTATATAAATCATCCATATCTATCCATGGTAGACGTAATTCTTTTATCGACGAGACGAGTAAACTCCTGCGTAAGAATTTCGATAAAAACCCCGTCAGTTTGTCTCTGATTTCTACTGCACTTTAAGTCAAGTAGGCTGTGCAATTTTCTCTGTATTCGCTGCTTCTGTGACACCGTGATGCAGAATGCTAACTCGTAACTCAGGAGTTGTGGGTTCGAATCCTGCACGTGCTCATAATGAAAGCCTCATGATCAAGAAAAGCAATGGAAGACCTCGTCATAAGAATCCGCTGTGGAGGCAAGTCTCTGCTTGCTGCTAAATGTGCTATGCAGCTTTTTAGTAGTTTCAATGAGAACCAGCGTGTATGCCTGGGAATGGCATGTGCTCCTGAAGTCAATGCGAAATCTATTTTTTGGTGATATGGCCGAGAGGTTAAGGCGCAGTGTTAAAAATCTTGTGATGTCTACTCGCGTGGGTTCGAATCCCGTCGTTGGAACCACTAACCACAAGCCAGCAGTCAACTCATCCATCCATCCTTCCGAGGTCGGTAATTGAGTACTCAGAAGTAACTCTTAGGACACGAACAATGGACACACATCGATAACAGCTAATCTCAAGTTGAAGTGTTTCATCCAGTGTAAAGATTCGTCTTTATTTATTCATTTGTTATTATTAACACATTGCCAAGACTTGTGAAAAGTTTTCCAAGCATCAAAGGTAGCTTTGCTCAGTTCCTTTAGGCGCATTGTTGTATTTTAAGTAATTTTTGAATGTTTTCTCCACAGACTCTCATACAAGCTCACTCACTTGTATTACAATTGGCCAGGAACAGTCCGTGTCCCTGCTCCATGCCAGGTAACATCTTTCAAAGTATTTGCATTCATAGAACTTCGGCAACACATGTCTGCTGTGTTGAAGGTTCTTGAAGCACTTCCGTGAGCCGGTCCTTTCGCCACCGGTCTGCCCACCCAGCAGAAGTGTACTGGCGTAAAGCTTGGGGTAGATTGTGATGAGAATAGCATCTGCCCCCCTACCCCATAATGTGATTGATCAGTCTGGTACCACTCTGACAAGGTGCTCTCCAACGCCGCTTTTTAGTAAATTTAGTCAGATGTTGGGAAAAGGCCATGATGACCTATTCAAAGTTCCTGTAAAGGAAGTAAGAAAAAAGCGAAGTGCTAAGAGGATAGAGAGATCAGATCAAGTTTATTGATCTTAGATTTGAAGGAGGATAAATTGTAGAATTCGGGAAAGCGAGAAGAAGGCAAGACGCTCCATAATTTCAAATAGGTTGCGGGTAGAATCCACTGTGAAAAAGGTTTTGATATTTGATATTTCTTTACATTTGATATTTTTTGTATTTGATACGTTCAGGTATTCTCGTCGCTGTTTTGTTTCTCATATCATACTCTGATGAATGTAAGAAAGGGCTACATATTCCGCCCCCTCCCCCTCCCCCCAAAGCTGATATCAAAATATACAAATGGTGCCTTTTATGTCTAATTTTTCTCATGAGAATTTATTTCCGTTTTAGTATGCTCATAAACTGGCTTATCTTGTTGGTTGCTCGCTTCACAAAGATCCAGCACTTGAGCTGTCAGATAGATTGTTCTTCTTGTAAAATTATGCTCGTCGCTAAGAAGGGAAGATTATCTGCAATTTTTTGCATTCGGAGAGTATTCTGTCAACGTTATAGTTCAAGAAGAACCACGAATCCCGGCTGTAGAATATAGTCTAACTATTGGAAGCCAAAGAACTAAAATGGGGGTTTTCTAGTTGAAGGCATCCGGAAAGTTGTAACATCACCGAGACCGTATTCCAATACCAGCAAACAGGAGGTGGATTATATGCGCTACCTTAATGCCTCCTTTTCTTCTCGAACCTTGCAGCAAATACATTTGTCATATGTAATTGTGAGTGACTGAATGACATTTTCGTAAAGATAGTTATCTTAAATGCATTTTAAAGTCTGTTTTCGAAGTGAAATTTGGATTCTACGAACACAAAGTTCACGATGAGGTGTTTGATGAACACCTAGATGATAAAAGACACGGTGGTTCTGTCGCATGGAGCTCTTTCATTTCTGTTGGGTGGTTTTTGTGATTAAGTACCTAATTTCCCCCACCGTTTAATCTCATCGTGTGGGCTAATTTCCAGTTCTCTTTTTTATGCAACTTTTAATACTCACACCTTCATATATGTTTTATTTCTTGTTCTGCTGTCACAAACATCTCCTTATAGCTTGAGTTTCATGTGCACTCCATCGAGTAACGATTTGCCCGAAACCTGGTTCCTAATATCGATTCGTTATTTGATAACATTCTGTTTTAAAGTTTTTTTCTATACCTCTTATATTCCCTGTGAGTATTTTTAATCTTTGTCGCACCAGCTATCTTTTTGCTTTCGGTTTTGATCATCAATGTTGATTTATCTAGTCCGTTAGTCCGTGCTCCACTTCTCTATATAGATTTCCATATGTTTTTATACTAGATTTATATCTGACATTTATATATAGTATTTATAACAGATTAAGCTTGCCAATGCGGGAAATAATCATGTGAAAGAGTAGCAAAGCCTATTGTAGCCAAAACCAGTTGCTGTTTACCCCTTTTCATTCCTGAAAAATGCCCCCTCCCCCGACAAATTCGATCGCAGCCCCCATGTTGCTTATAGACTCGTCGGACTTAGATTTCAGGAGCCAATCGGTTACCCTGCTATCTTGTATATGAAGATGAAAGATTTATGTACCAAGGCTATGATTTTTGCCAGTAGGATCGATTTAGGTGTACCATTTTCAGTCACTTCTCTACGACGAAAGTCCTTTCCATAAATAGCCAAGGAGCAATTGATTTGCATCGCATTAAATCATACCCTTGTGTTCAAATTTTTTCTAGTCTTGATTTCGCTATTTTTTCCTTGAAATTGCAGCCGTACTTATTATGTATGCATCGCTTCATATTGTGCTGTTCTTGGTTCACGCAGATAGTGACCTCCATTTAGACTCAATTCACATGTTTTTATATTCCATGCTATTGATAATTTACTGATCGCTTTCGCTGTGCAGAGTCTCAGTGCTTAGTGGAATTTTAGATTAAACAATGTTCTGTTCGGTTGCAGTTTTTGTGATTATGTTCATTCATTCTAAATGATTGGCCGTACCACGTTTTGATGACTGGAAATATGGGTCAGGCTCCAGCTTGGTAGCCTCGTTATTCTTAATGGTAACAGTACCCGTCTCTTGCTTACATACCAAGATATTAAGATCTTAAATCAACCCATATCTCGATGAAAATCGATACTTAAACGTAAGGAGGTAGCTCTCCATCCTAAGCTGTTTTTCAAGCCCGAAGTTTTATTCTGAGAGCAATCTGAAAGTATTCGGAACGGACGAAACTCTTCGAAAAGTGGAAGAATAATGTGAAGTGTGTATTGAGCCAATGCGCGGACACTAGTTTCATCCAGTGGGATCAGCTAATGTTTTAAACAGAGCCTGATGCAATAGCACGAAAAATAGGGAGGGCGATTACAACAAACTTTTGCAACTTTTACGCAGGATTGGGAGAAACAAAACATTGTTGATCTAAGGACTTGTGCTCGCTGTATTTGAAAGGAAACGACGATTATCTCTAATGCAGAGTAATTTTTTAACCAAAATTTTATTGGGGGAGGGGGTCTATATATGTGGAGTCTTGTGGTCCGGTATCCTAACAATACAATCCAATACCCCTTGAAAATCAGTAACGTTGGAGGGTAACGCCCCTTCAATATTTTAAATCGAATCAACACCTGTACCAAGCTCGTATTTGAAGAGAGTGAATTTCCTTACGAAAACGAAAGATCTCGAGGTAGATGGAAGAAAAGTGGATCTTGTCGTCGAGATCACAAGAGAAAATTTTTATGATCGTGAAACTGATTGAAGCTGGCTCTAAATGATGAAAGATTTACAGGTACGGGATCGAAAAGCGGCATATACTTAAATGGATAATTGAGATCTGATAAGCTACACATAGTTGAATTCTTCCTGTGATTGGCTGAGAACCAATTAATTGGCAATCAAGGCTTAACTAAAGGGAATATGCCACTTGAATACTTCCTAATGAGGCCATAACAAATGGCCATATTGCTAAGGCAACCATGCAGAAGTCCACTAGCCTCGTTCTAATGTCAACCCTTGAGTCATAAGTTAATACGAGTCAAAATGGCGGACTTGCTAGATTATTTCCACGAAGTTTCGGAAATTGTAGCGAAGTCAATAATTCAAGACCTAGGTTGATTCACCAAGTGTTAAAAAATGTTATTAAAAGGTATATGGCAGCGGAGAATGGATTCAAAGGGTGCCAAAGATGACCCTACGGTGATCAAATACAAAGGATTGGATGTTAGGCCCATCAACTCGAGAACTTCCTGCCTTTCCAGTTCCATCATCACAATTTTGATATCATGCATCTTTTCAACAATAATCGGATTCATGATTGCCAACACATCTCAGAAAATGGATTTCAATTCAATTTTCAAGGATCTGAGGTCAATATATGGCCAGTTATTTGGACTGAAGAAAGAAAGTCAGCTTAAAAATGCTTTGATTGTTTCCTTATTAGACCAGAGTCATGAACTTGCACTAAAAAAGAATTTCAATCTAGTTCCAGTTTCTACTGAGTTGGAGAAGAGGTCCACGGGTCTAGGCACCACAGGTTAGGATTTTTCTCACTAACTAGGCTTGCCTGTGTTGACAGTAATTTTGTGACACAAAGGTGCTCTGTTCATAGCTTCATACTCTATCAGCTCCACAGCTGCCATATCTGAAAATTTTTTATCAAATCTTCTTTAAGCTTTCCGTATGCCTCAAATCCACCTGTTTACTTCTTGTTCCTATCCCAACATGCTGTACTCCTTATCTGATTATGTGAGCTAGCCAAGGAATTCTTGTCTCCATTAACTTCTCGGATAGCTCCTTGACTTCCATGGTCTTAAAATGCTTGCATTCCTTTTCTTAGCTAGCCTTATCTTTCCAAATGCACATGGCATTTGCATCTTGGCAGCTTCAATTTTTCTTTATTTACAACTCATAACTGCACCTGCTTTCATGTCATAGATCATTAAAGCATCACCATAACATCATCCATGTTCTTTTCCCCCGTTGGTACCTATCTGTCATTCAATTTACCCCACCCCCAGCTTTTTTCATGCTTTTCCTCTGGTCTGGTTTATAGATGCTTCCTCTCTCTGTGACATTACTCTGCCCTCTGAAACCCAGATATTTCAAATTTTCAACGATTTTCAGTAAGCTACACAACTGATCACCTCAAAAGTTCAATGATGGAAAGTTGGCTACCTAACACCACAGTGCAGATATGCAATGTTATCATAGCTAGACTGGGAAACCTGCAAACACATCCTTTTTCTTTGAGGTCTTGCTTTTCTTGCAAGGTAAAAGTCAAGGACACAGGCATGAAAAATGATTTTATGATGGGAATCAAATAATTTTTTGTATCTATGATTGGTACTCATGATACTATTGTGAACAAGAATCAATGCAAAAACAAAAACCAACTTTTAATGTTAATTTCCAATTGATATATAGATACACACCTCAGATTGCATTGTTTATCTGAGTCACATAATTATGATGATGATGATGATGATATTGAAAATAACGATGATGATAATAGTGGATTAATTCCAGCTTATCCACATAGTGGCTCTTCATCTGGAAAACGTACCCTGAATAACTTAAAATAGCATCAAAAATGTTAAAATAGCACCAAAACGAAAGAAAGCAGATTATTTGTAGGATATCAAGCTGTCCAATAGCTTTTTCTGTAAGAACGGGGAAACAGAATGGGCAAAGAATCCAATGCGATCGCAAGCCATCTCTTTCTTCATCTTTAATTCTTATGTGAAAAAATGCAGAACTCCTTATCCCATGTAGCCCCAAGCTGTACCCCCAGGTACTCTTTACTGCCGAATAGACATGTAGATGACATGGAGAATCGTACATTATAATGAGCTTGAACCAGTAACCTTTAATTCAGTGGTTATGGTCTCCATCTGCTCTCCCACTTCCATTTATGCTGCTGTTTATCTTTTTCAGTGAGTCCTATCCACCCAGAAGCTAATGCAGCTCTCAAGCTAGCAGCACAAATGAAGGCGCAAGGTCGGAACGATAAGGCCCGCAAGCTTCTCAAGCAATGTAAGTCTCTCAGTCCACACCATCCGGATGTGTTGAATGATTATGGGGAAGTCGTGGAAGAGGAAGATGTTGTCGATGCAGAGCACCACTACGCATTGGCATTGGTTTTCCACCCTGGGCATTTGAAGGCAATGAAAAACAGAATGCGAACGTTACCTCTTGTAAAGCAAAGAGATATCGAAATGCTAAATAGGATAGAGATGAAGAGAGAGGCACTAATGCAGATACCGGAAGGCAATGCGGCACTGCAGCGTGCCAAAATGGAAGCGTATTACCAGCACATATACCACTCAAATGCCATTGAAGGTAACACCATGACTCTTTCGATGACAAGAGCTATTGTCGAGAGTGGCATCGCCATAGGTGGAAAGAGTGTGCTTGAGCACAATGAGGTAATAGGTCTGGACGAGGCATTGAAATATATGAATACAACGCTGCTGGCCCGAGTCGGGAACGTTGGCATCGAGGAGATTGTAGAGCTCCACCGAAGAGTACTCGGACACGTTGACCCGTTAGAGGCTGGCCTCTTTCGTAAAACGCAAGTTTACGTTGGTGACCACGTGCCCCCGCATCCTTCGGATGTTGAAAGACTGATGGGTGAATTCGACGATTGGTTGTTTTCAAAAGATGCCAGGAAGCTGCACCCCCTGGAGCTGGCCAGCCTGGCTCATTACAAATTAGTTCACATCCATCCATTTACAGATGGGAACGGAAGAACTGCTCGTCTACTCATGAATCTACTATTAATGCAAGCCGGTTATCCCCCGGTTATAATCCGAAAAGAACAGCGCTTTGATTATTATGACTACTTACACCAGGGGAACCTCGGTGACATTCGACCTTTTATACGATTTGTCGCTCGCTGTACAGAACACACGCTAGACGGATACCTGTCTTCCGTGACGATTTACCCGAGGAAGTCAGCTTACAGGCGCATTGTTGATACGCATAAAATCTCGGATGCTGAAACGCTTAGAAGCTATGGTGATATTGCAAGTAGTGTGGACGAAGGTGTCTGCTTGAATCCTGCTAGCCACAGGCAATGTCTGTACATAAATTCTCACCAATGTCGCAAACCAGTATAGGTTGACTTCCTTTATTCCGTGTTTTGTAATTTCAGAAGTTTTTATTCCACGCTTAAAATGATATCGTAAAATTGAAAATCAATCATTTCCATGCTTTATTTCAGAACGTCGTATCTTCCTCACTGTTGATCTTTATAAATGCATGCCAGATACTGCATTGAGTTTTGGATGAGGAGGGGAACTGCTCTTGTTTCATTTTGCCACTCAATGCAGATTTCTCTCCTTGAGTTTCAGGAGGGCTCCTTAGTGATAAGGCCTTTGCTCGCTGATTCCATGGGTAATGGCTTGATCCCTACCTCCAGTCTATCTTTCACTTAGAACGAGGAGAGTTGCTAGCTCTCTATGCTTCCAGTTTTAGGAATCCGGATGTGTGGTCGCATCTAGAGGAAAAACCAGAAAACTGCTCGATAAGCAAAGCTTCTCAGTATCCTTAAATCCACCTTCCCCGAATCCTGCAACTTGTTATCTTTCAAATCTAAGATCAATAGACTTGATCTGATCTCCCTCTCCTCTTAGCCTTTCACTTTCTTCTTTCTTCCTTTGCTGGGACTTTGTCTAGGCCACCATGGCCCTTCCTTGACATAATTAACTAGAAAAGTATCTTTGTATTTTTTCAATGCTCACTGGCTGTCGCCGTCAAAAACAACCCCAAGAAGTCCCCTTATGGGTGAGGGCTGCGGAGGAGCTTTGGCCTCGACCTCGTATTTGCAGAATACGCATGCTCTTTCAGCACGCATAACAAAGTAGGCCAAAGGAAAATGGCGAACGAAGACATGAGCTGATACTTACGAAGGGCATATAGAAAAAAGAAAGCTTTTATTGCAACAAAGTGTGAAAAAACTGGAAATATTTTTCAGCGCAAACCTGGCGAGGCTTCAAAGAGTTTTGCTCCAGTGATCGGAAGCGTCTTATGTTTTGCAAGTGACATTAATCTCTTCAAGGCCAGAGAAATTTCTAGCCGACTGCAGTTCCAAAAATCGCGTATTGATTCGTATATTTCTGTTCATTCATCATGGCACCTGTGGTTGCACTTAGTGTGGAGAGCATCTCTTTAAACGAAAAAGAAGAGAAAGAGGACATTGAGAAAGATGAAAAGCAGAAGGAGGTCGAAGCGGTTTCCAGACCCTCTATTGGGATCATATACCCACCTCCTGAAGTAAGAAGTATCCTTTGCAGTGTTAAAAGTCGTATTAATTCTTCAAAATCATAAAATAGATGTTTTCCAGCTAGCATGACATAGTAAAAGTTAGTTAAGTACCTTGAACATGCACGGTATTTGTAGTAGTAGCTCGTCAGGTGCTGCAAGTGGAGCCATGGTTTGGCGGCTTATAACATGAGATCTACGGGCTCAGATCTTACACAATTTAATGTAAAAACACGTGGCTGTCCATCTAAAATGTACGTCATGAATATCAATTTCCATATAAAACTTGGGCCTTGCTGCTAGATTCTTCTGCACAAATGCAAGTGTGCTATGCAATTCATTTCGAGAAACCCCCCTCCCTAAAAAAAAAATCTGAGGCCATATTTTTGGTTTCTGCCAGGCAAGAAATTGAGCATGCTATATAAATGAAGGGCATGATTTTATATTGCAATATTTTTCACGAAAATTGAACTAAAAGTCACAATTTTCAACAGAATGAGCAATCAACATGTCTGATCTTGGCTTTGTAAGCTAGCTTCTCTGTGTTGTGGTTGGTAGGTAGGGAATTTTTATTCAGTTTGTAAAACATGAAGAGAATTTCATGAGTTTTTCTCCTTGACAGTTCTAAGACATTGTTGACAAGACAGCCAATTTTGTTGCCAGAAATGGTAAGTTAGAGGACCATTCCCACTAATCAAAAATTTTGATTGTAGAAGAAAATTGAAGGCTTTTGAGCCAGGTGTACAAGAAAATTAACAGGGTGTTGATAACTACTAGGTGATTTGAAGACCATCATGTAAAAAGGATGTCTACCTAGCAGCCAATGGTACATTCAAAGACCTTGATGAGCTAGGATCGTACAGCCGTGCTCTTCTTCCTCACCATGTGACCACACATGATTTTTTCACCTGGAATTGCAAAAAGCTGGCAGCTCTTCCTACTGATTGAAAGTTAGGCTTGAGATGGGGCACAAACCCCTGACTGTGGAAATGGTGAATAAGGGGTAGTGATATTTGTCCCCAAACCTTTGAACTCCCAAACAAAGGCCTCACCACCGGGTGCAGTTTAATGTCATATTCAGGACATGCACGGTTGGTAGGTATCATAGAAAAAGAGAGCCAATGGTTTGAGGTTTTCAATGGCAAGTTTCACTTCAGATAAGAAAATTCAAATCAAATGTTCATTGCAACATTTACTGTGGAATTGCAACTGAATATCACAGTGGAGGTGATTTGGATTAACTAGTGTTAGATAAACTTTCTTCTGTCATTTTTTTTCTGCTGCTTTCCAAACTAACTTCTTTCAGCTACTGTAGTCTTGCTTGATTCCACAAATGTCAAATAGATCTAATCTGAAGTTGTTGGTTTTTGATCCTTCAAACTATCCTCCAAGACTAAGTTCCTTTAAGGTTTAGCTAAAAGAGTATAGCGCCTTAGTTTTCTTGAGTCATTTTTACGTTCTATGAAACTTAAAAGGATAGCAATGATGTTCTTTTTCAGGTCCTGAGTTTGAAGAAAGAATCAGAGCAAACGAGGCTAACAATCCAAAATTTAATTTCCTGAATCCGAATGACCCATACCATGCTTACTATCAGCACAAGAGGAAAGAGTTTCACGAGAATGATCAACTCGGTAAGCCCTGTAACCAATTGCCCCACTTATCTACATTTCTTTCTCAATTGCTCCAGCAGTATTACCTTTTACATGTGTATCCTTATGGCTTGGTGTTTGAAACTGTGCAGTATTATCACTAGGAAAACAAACTTAGACAAAGATTACTTCCATTTTGCTCATGGTCTTTGCTGACACATTGAGGTCATGTTTTGGCATTTTTTATGGAAGTACATTGTCTTTTTCTACCTCTTGTCATGTATATCTTATATTTTTTGCCATATTGAGATTATAGAGTGAGCTCCAATCAGTTGGCATGAGTTGTGTTTTGAGCTCATGCAATGCCTATGCCCTTCTCTAGACACCCAGTGTCAGCCAAACTAGCAGAAATATTGAAGGACACCCGTGTAAATGTGTACAAAGAGTGCGGAGGAGGCAATCTTGTTTGCTTGTGAGAAGAACTTATTATGGAAGGCCTCTTACAAGATCTTAAATGGGAAGTTTATTTTAGAAGCAAAGTCTATGATAGATTGCATATGATCTATCAATAAAGGAAAATAAAGATGACAGGCTTCCTTAGTAGTTAAAATAGTATTCTGCATGTGAGCAATTTTAATTGTTCTTTTGCTGTTGTATAATTCCTTCTTGCAAACATCTAAATTTTTTTGTCATTCTGCTCTGCAGCTTTGGCCCCCACAAGCATAGAGCAAAAGCAAGTTGCTCCGCAAAGCAGTCAAAACAAGGTCGACCCATTAACTCGTATTTAAGCTAGGTTCATTTGTTCGTTTGTCTCTCAAACTATTTTGTTGAACATGTGAAATATAAATTGATTCATGATTTGGCTCAAGATTCATCCTTTTTTCATGCATCCTTTCATTCACTCTTTTGTCTTTTTATTCTCTCACTCCTGCTCTTGCTCATTCATTCTTTTATTCATTAATTTGTTCATTAATTTGTTCATTATTTGATGTATTTTAGAATTGCTATGTTCCTAAATTCATTCCTTTGTTAGTTATTTTATCCATTTATTCATTCATTTATTTATTTATGCATTCATTTATTAATTCATATCTTCTTAGATTGGTAAGATTGCTCAATCATTTATTGATTTGGTCCTCCCTTAATCTATTTTTGTTCCTGTAAACTACTTAGCCCAGGTATACAATTTATGAAATATGATATAACTCCTAATAGAGTTTATAATATAACTCTTACTGTAATGTAATACAATTTTTTATTGTATTAAAACACCATAGCAGCAAACCAACAATGGATAATGAATACAAAATGAAATATATGATGTAATATCAATTCTATCATATTATTTCATATTATTTCTTGTCATATCATACTAAACTATATCATTTTCTGCCAAGTTTTCTTTAATCCTTCTTTGGTATCATTTGCAGTCTTTATCCTTTCAGAGTAGATTATACCTTGCAGTAGGCATATTTCAAAATGACTTCTGCATACTATGCCATCATAGTTGTAAGCTCCAATTGGACCCGTGTCTTTCTTCCAGGTGATCAAGCAAGCAGTATCCCAAGTGGTTGAGCCTGTGGTTCCCAAAGAGCCACCCGCAGAGTTTGAGTTTGTTGCTGATCCTCCATCAATATCTGCGCTTGATCTGTAAGTCATTCATCTGACGCTGTTCAGAAAATTACTCATGTATAGACGAACACATGGAATCCTTACTCTGTTTTGCCTGACACCCATTTTGAAAGTGACTTCAAGTTTTGGTTGAAGTTAATTGTCAAATGCCACCAAATTTTTAGGTAGTTCAATTCTCTCCTGTGACACCTTTGTATTCTGTGTTGTAATTGTTTTATAAGCATATGAAAAAATCAGTCTTGTATGTCATTTTGATATAGTTTTCTCTTGGGTCTAAGTGGAAATATTGTTGCAGTCTAAATATCTAGATAGACAGACAGATGTATAGACTGATAACTCCTCTTCTACTTTCTAACGTTCCTTTGTCTCAAAATTTGATCCATACAAGGGCCTTTTTAATAACTTCAGAAGTTTGAGCCCATATTTTTTTTATTTCAGGGATATAGTCAAACTTACAGCCCAGTTTGTAGCCAAAAATGGCAGAACCTTTCTAACAAATCTTATTAACAGAGAACAGGTAGGCTGAAAATCTAAAGAAATGGAATAAAGATTTGTTTCATATTTCAAGCATTTTGATTCTTGATCTTCATTGATTGATTAATCACTTGATCAATTATTTCATTGTTACACGTTTGATTAGGTACTTGATTGATTGTTTGATTAATCAATCAATTAATTTATTGATTCATTGATTTTTTCATTCACTATTTTATTGGTTGATTTCTTGAGTGATTAATCAGTTGTGTGATTGATCGGTTGATTAATCGATCGTTTAATTCATTGACTCGTTCATTTTTCATTCATTGGTTGATTACTTGAGTGATTAATCACCAATGCTGGATTGATTCCTTTATTAACTGATTAATCGATCAATTAATCAATTAATCAACTACCTGAATAATTGAGCAATTAGTTGATTAGTTGATCGATTGATGTAGCAATTGCATATTAGCTAAAGTTTATGTTAAAATGGTGAGCTCGCTTCTTCTTTTTTAGAGGAACTATCAATTTGACTTCCTAAGACCACAGCACAGTCTTTTTCAATATTTCACCAAGCTAGTAGAGCAGTATACCAAGGTAAGCACTCACCCTGACTCTAGCTCTTCTGAATTCTAGAAGTAAACAGACAGAATAGATTTGATAATGTATGTGATGTCATAGGATTTAAGATAACGTGTTATAAAGTAATATGTTTATGATATGGTTTGATATAACCTGATGTAGCATAGTACATGACAATGTATGATAGTATTATACAAAACGTGGTATGATAGAGCATACTATTATGTAAATTTTTACCTAGGGTTGCCTTGACAGTCCTGAATATTTTGTCATCAATAAGGGCCCTCTTGTGACCATAGACGACCTCCGAAGAAGAATCAGAATAAGCTAGTGGACGTCTTTCAAATTCGGCACATAATTTTACTTGCTTTTTCGTGTCCAAAAGTGTTACCTTATACGAGCATGCACATAAACTGTGTAATAACCATTTTTTCAGTCACGGATTGTTGTAACCTTTTCCTCCGCATTTCCATTCCGTCTTAGGTGCTCCTGCCTCCTTCAGACGCGACAAAGAAGCTGGAAGTGGCTGTCATCGAACCCTTTAAGGTAACTAGACTAAGTTTCTCCCTTAATGGATCATATTTACGCTGTCGCCTATAAAACGTCACTTTAACTGGGAATCACTCTTTAATCGATGAAGGGGTTCCACTGTTCTCTCAGATTCGTAATCTCTTGACTTCATTAACTATTATTGTATTGAAATGAATGGCAAAAATAATTACCTCACACCGAAGATCTTTTCTTCCGACACTCGTCAGAGTATGCGTAGTCAGATAATGACAGAAAGGAGAATATGAAGTAATTTGCATCCTTCTCTCACTTTCAAACATTGCTGTGAATTTCTAGCTGCAAATTTTTTGAGTCTCAGGCGAAAAAGACTTCAGTAAGATTTACTTTGGTTTCCCCAATTCTTTGGCCAATTAGATTGAAAATTTGGTCATATTTCGTTTGAGATTATATCCTACCTTGTTTTGCATTTATCAATTTTTCTTCTTCTCAATTATCAATTTCCCTTGTTCCTCCGCTGTCTTGTCCTCATATCTTAATTTATTTCTAGGTTACAGAATCAGTACAGCATCGTGTAGAATGGGCAAGGTACCAAGAACGAGAGAAGAGGAAAGAAGAGGAAGAGAAAGAAAGGGAACGAGGTGAATGATTGAAAAATTGTTGGCGCTATTACATGGATGATCTGCTCGTTACTACCCCCAACCCCATCCCCCCATCCCCCATCCCCCATCCCACAGAACCAGTTCGAGCGTCCTCTTATGCTTCTAGCCAGGTATTCCTTTCCATCGGTTTTAATCTCGTGCTTTCTCTTGCAGTGGCTTTTGCGCAGGTGGACTGGCACGACTTTGTAGTCGTCGAAACAGTTAACTTCAGAGAAGATGAAATAGGTAATTTGGATTTCCCTCTCTTTTCTGAGACGTGTTACCAATCCTCTTTTCAGTTGATATTGTTATAAGTATCAAGCTAATTACAATATAGATGCACATACTAAGTATTTGGACATTGAGAAGGTTTTTGCTTACCGAGCAGTATCAAGGTCCTTCCTCTCGATGTGACCACTCCTCGTGATTCCTACGCCTGGAATTACAGAGAACTGGCGACTCTCTTCACTCTAAGTGAAAGTTCAGCTGAGGGTGGATTCAAACCACTGACCATCGGATCAATGCGCAAGAATCATACCACTGCTGCCATCCAGACACTTCGTAGCAATGTATACGCTGTCCCTACTCTACTCCCGAGAACCATGCGGAGGAACTCGTCTCATCATGATACAGAGAATAGTATATTAACAATAGGGGTGCATACTCGTGTCTCTCTCATCTAACAAGTAAGAGATTGACGGAGGAGTTATTTTCCCTGCTTGGTGCAGGTACTCATGAGGTTCACCGTTGAAAAGGCCTCTCTATTCATGAACTCGAAAATAGCAGTCGTATGTAATCCCTGGCCTTTTTCCTTTCCTGGTACACTTTGGTATGTTACAGCTGGTTGCTATCATTGATGTTGATGTCGATCAGTACTGATATTGATATTGAGTATCGATCTTTGTTGCAGCTAACCTTCCTCCGCCTGTCACTTTGGAGCAGCTTGGTGCACGTATACTGGCACAAGAGCGGTTCGAGCGTATGCAGGTAAGGCTGTTTCAATGTTAGATGTAGAGGTTCACTCAGAGCTATCGTCGATTGTGAATGCAGTCAGCTTCTCCTGATACTGGATAACTTGGATATTAGCAAGAAGTTACAGATTTCGCCATTGATTCTAGGAAACTGGCGAGATTAACGCAGAAGAGATGGAGATGGAGGTCGAAGACGAGGAAGAAGAAGAAGTTCGAGAAAGTGAAGATAAGAGGGTAAGGCTTGAAAGTCAAAGAATCATAAAATCAGCGTCATTTTCATTTTCCCCGTCTTGTTCTTTGCATTTCTAAAACGCCTAAAAGGTGCGAAAGTTGGTTTACTCTTTGCTGGAAGACAGCTTCTTTCTACAGAGATAATCCTTTACCTCTTTAAATCAAATTTTCGATCATGCGTGGAGCAGAACATTCTTCGTCAAACAAATGCGGTGGATGGACGTTTTATCGTTTTCTCAAAGTCGTGTTCTTTTTTTCTCTCTACACCATATCCTTTTTTCTGGTTAAAGGTCAAAAGCAAAGTCAAAATTAATTTTTTAAAACTACGAAATCATTCGATCTTACGATACTACAGTCTTATGATACTACAGTCTTATGATACTACAGTCGTATGATACTACAGTCTTATGATACTGCAGTCTTATGATACTACAATCTTATGATACTACAGTCTTATGATACTACAGTCTTCTGATACTACAGTCTTATGATACTACAGTCTTATGATACTGCAGTCTTATGATACTACAATCTTATGATACTACAATCTTATGATACTGCAGTCTTATGATACTACAGTCTTATGATACTACAGTCTTATGATACTGCAGTCTTATGATACTACAATCTTATGATACTACAATCTTATGATACTGCAGTCTTATGATACTACAGTCTTATGATACTACAATCTTATGATACTGCAGTCTTATGATACTACAGTCTTATGATACTACAGTCTTATGATACTACAATCTTATGATACTACAGTCTTATGATACTACAGTCTTATGATACTACAGTCTTATGATACTACAATCTTATGATACTGCAGTCTTATGATACTACAGTCTTATGATACTACAGTCTTATGATACTACAATCTTATGATACTACAATCTTATGATACTGCAATCTTATGATACTGCAGTCTTATGATACTACAGTCTTATGATACTACAGTCTTATGATACTGCAGTCTTATGATACTACAATCTTATGATACTACAATCTTATGATACTGCAGTCTTATGATACTACAGTCTTATGATACTACAATCTTATGATACTGCAGTCTTATGATACTACAGTCTTATGATACTACAGTCTTATGATACTACAATCTTATGATACTACAGTCTTATGATACTACAGTCTTATGATACTACAATCTTATGATACTGCAGTCTTATGATACTACAGTCTTATGATACTACAGTCTTATGATACTACAATCTTATGATACTACAATCTTATGATACTGCAGTCTTATGATACTACAGTCTTATGATACTACAGTCTTATGATACTGCAGTCTTATGATACTACAATCTTATGATACTACAATCTTATGATACTGCAGTCTTATGATACTACAGTCTTATGATACTACAGTCTTATGATACTACAATCTTATGATACTGCAGTCTTATGATACTACAGTCTTATGATACTGCAGTCTTATGATACTACAGTCTTATGATACTACAGTCTTATGATACTACAGTCTTATGATACTACAATCTTATGATGATACTACAGTCTTATGATACTACAGTCTTATGATACTACAGTCTTATGATACTACAATCTTATGATACTGCAGTCTTATGATACTACAGTCTTATGATACTGCAGTCTTATGATACTACAGTCTTATGATACTACAGTCTTATGATACTACAGTCTTATGATACTACAATCTTATGATGATACTACAGTCTTATGATACTACAGTCTTATGATACTACAATCTTATGATACTACAGTCTTATGATACTACAGTCTTATGATACTACAGTCTTATGATACTACAATCTTATGATACTACAGTCTTATGATACTACAGTCTTATGATACTACAATCTTTTGATACTACAGTCTTATGATACTGCAGTCTTATGATACTACAATCTTATGATACTACAGTCTTATGATACTGCAGTCTTATGATACTACAATCTTATGATACTACAATCTTATGATACTGCAGTCTTATGATACTACAGTCTTATGATACTACAGTCTTATGATACTACAGTCTTATGATGCTACAGTCTTATGATACTACAGTCTTATGATACTACAATCTTATGATACTACAGTCTTATGATACTACAGTCTTATGATACTACAATCTTATGATACTACAATCTTATGATACTACAGTCTTATGATACTACAGTCTTATGATACTACAATCTTATGATACTACAGTCTTATGATACTACAGTCTTATGATACTACAGTCTTATGATACTACAGTCTTATGATACTACAATCTTATGATACTACAATCTTATGATACTACAGTCTTATGATACTACAATCTTATGATACTACAATCTTATGATACTACAGTCTTATGATACTACAGTCTTATGATACTACAATCTTATGATACTACAGTCTTATGATACTACAATCTTATGATACTACAGTCTTATGATACTACAATCTTATGATACTACAATCTTATGATACTACAATCTTATGATACTACAGTCTTATGATACTACAGTCTTATGATGCTACAATCTTATGATACTACAGTCTTATGATACTACAATCTTATGATACTACAGTCTTATGATACTACAGTCTTATGATACTACAGTCTTATGATACTACAGTCTTATGATACTACAATCTTATGATACTACAGTCTTATGATACTACAGTCTTATGATACTACAGTCTTATGATACTACAGTCTTATGATACTACAGTCTTATGATACTACAATCTTATGATACTACTGTCTTATGATACTACAGTCTTATGATACTGCAGTCTTATGGTACTACAGTCTTATGATACTACAATCATATGTTACTGCAGTCCTGCGGTACTGCGATTTTACGATGATAGCATCTATAGTGTTACGGTGCGCAGGCTGATAATTACTGGAGCACACGACCACACTTTGCGCGTGATGAATATACCGACATGCTCTGCACCCCTGAGTCATTACTTGGTATGGAAATTTTAACGTTCCATCTCACTCCACGTTTCTACTAACCTTGTTCTTATCTACTGGTGGTATCCTTGGGTCGGTGTATTCATTTATTCTGTGTATTTATTTGCTGATTTGAAATTGTTGATATTGTTGCTCCAGCTCTAGTCCGCCATTCTTGTGAGGAATGTGACGTCTCTTTCAATCCTGTCGAATGCTTACATCGAAACTGTTCAGATGAATTCCTCTCTTATTTCCTTCCGACAATCATTTCTGAAGAGTGACTCCGTTTTAGCATTTAGTATCTGAAAATAAGATCTGGTTTTACAGGTTTTGAATGTTTGGATAGCTTCTGTTCATCATTTTTATATTTTATTGTCATTTCCTGCGTTTACTCAGGTCGGTAAAGATCCCAACCGTCCGCCATCACCGCCACAGATGCCTTCTTCAGATATGCGACCGCCACCCCTTCCACCGACAGTTCCTGGTCCGAACGTGAACATCCGGCGTGATTACGATCCAAAAGCGCCAAAGCCACCGCCACCATCAAGCGCTCCGCCACCCGATAAATATCTGATATCGCCGCTCACCGGCGAGAAGGTTCCCGCCGAGGCCATGGCAGAACACATGAAAATTAATTTGCTTGATCCAAGATGGAAGGAGCTGAAGCAAAGGGCAGCAGATGAAAAAAGACAGCAAGAAGAAATATTTGCTGAAGGTATTGGCTGCAGCCTTCGTTTTTATGCCCATTTTCAGTGCCTATTTTCAATACCTATTTTACTGCCTTTTTAATGCCTATTTTCAATGCCTATCTTAAGTACCTATTTTACATACCTATTTTGGATACCTATTTCCAATGCTTTTTGGTGCCTATTTATAGTGTTTATATCCATATTTCATATTTAATTCTTGCAAGGAGGGTTGCCTTTTAGCATAAGCTGGTTTTCAAGGGGCCCTCCGACAAAAACATCAATTACAATCTATGATAATGACACGAACAATGAATTAGATTAAATTTACAGTTATTCTCAATGCCTATTTATATACCTATTTTCAATGCCGATTTTCAAACCCTATCTTAAATACCTATTGTCAATGCCTATTTAAATGCCAATCTCAATACCTATATTTGCCTTGTGTGTAGTGCTTAGTTTCAGTGGCTTTTTGAATACCTTATAATGCCTGTTTTCACTGCCTATTAATACCACCCATTTTATGCCTGGTTTCAATACCTATTCGTAGTACCAATTTTTCTGCTGTTGCAATATCTATTTTTTACATGTATTTGAATTTTCTCTTCATTTTAGGCGTCTCTGTGGGCAGCACGTTGAAGGATCTGGCTCAGTACCGTCCCGATATTTTCGGCGTCGGAGCTGAAGAGATGATGATCGGCAAAAAAGCCGGCGAGGAAGAAAAACGGGACGAAAAAGTCGTGTGGGACGGTCACACTGCGAGTATGGAGCGTGCAACTAAACTGGCACAGGCGAACATTACGGTGGATGAGCAAATCGAAGCTATTCACAAAGCTAAAGGCTTAATGTATGTTTCATAAGATGTTGAATATCAGGCCAAGCCTATTTTTTTTACTCCTAAACAGGCATTTTTATCAAATAATATTGATTACAAACCTTTAGCTAGGTAAGGCAGAAGCTGTGTCAATGAACAGAAATATTATTAAATTTGGTACCGATGCAAGGTACGGAAAATGTGTTAAGTCACAAAAGAACGACTTCAAAGGAAGCTATGGTTTTTTTAATGAACTTTTAATGGAGAAAAAATTACGATACATCAATCGGTAACCATTTGACATAAACTGTCGTGGGATCCGTCATCAGTATGAGGCAAACTTAGCTTGGTTGGGAGAAAAAGGCAGATGGCATCAAGAAGCGTCCATAAGCCTGGTACCAAACCCATGACCTAAGGGAAGTGTGTGCATGCTCTGGCCATCTCACACACAGTGCCTTGTCTTAGAGTTATCGCTTACTGGTAAATTGATTTACGGGTCGGTGGTTTAGTCCGTATAGCATTCGTCTAGGGTGACCTCGAAGTTCAGATCTCGGTACCATTCCATGCCGGCTAAGCGTGTGGGTAGCGCAGCTCGTGCATTGTGACTTTTACGACCAATCGTCTGGGAGCTGGTCTGGGGTGTAGCACTTCTATTCTGCGAAAAGAACTTCCCTGGTCATGCATGAACGGGATGGTCATGGAATCTGTTTTGTTGATGCTTTCATCAGGCCACTCCAATCTATTATTTATTCATTGGTGAATGAACGTAAGAATACAGACAAGATTTTTGAGATGGTTTGAGCCATTTGACTCATATGCTTGCACCTCGTGTTGTGTATCTGTTCCAATACACATTGACAGCAACCGTCAATAATGTTTTAACCCATTTGAATTCTGTTTTAACAGAGCCACAGATGAGTTAAATAAAATTGGGCCCTCGGTTCCAAAACCGCCGGAACCCGATTCCTTATCTGCTCCAAGACTGCCGCCGATGAACAAACTGACAGAGCCACCAAGAAGACCTGAACCACCATCTCAGCCACCGCCAGTGTTACCGCCACCTGTATCCCAGCAGTCAGGTAACCTTGGTGACCACCAGCCTCCGCCAATGGGAATGCCGCCGCCACCAATTTTACCTCCGCCAGTGCCACCTGGCTTAGTTATGCAGCCTCCGATTCCGCCACCTAATGTGAAACCAGGATTACTTGGTAAATTTCAGAACTACTATTCGTAGTTTTTGCTCATCATCTTCATTATCAACCACATTTATCTTCATCAATGAACGCCGTAATTGTAATTATCATAATCACCATTAATCAGGATAATCATTAATCGCCTTACCGCTCTGATTGTTACGATTACTTTACCAAATGCAATGAGGAAAGCAACTTCGTCACGACTAGCACTTATCGTGTTGCAGGTCTAGCACCAGGACAGGCGCCTCCTGGTATGCCCATGCCTCCAGTGCCATTGCCTCAGGGGCTTCCACCATCGATGCCTCCACCACAGATGCCAGACGTATCCCACCATGACGAGGCGGATGAACCGCTGATGAAGAAGCCAAGGACGGATGCGGACAATGAATTGATGAACGAGCAAGAATTTTTGGCAACGCATCTTAGCCCGGTTACGTTCAAATTGCAAGTACCGGATATGAGAGAGAAGACAGAATGGAGATGTCACGGGCAATCCCTTACCATAACGTTACCGCTGACTGACCAGGTTTGTTGGCAATGGGGAGTCCCTACTGAAAAGGATTACGCTGCCATTGTTTTTTCATTTATTGTAATAATTTTAATAGGAATTGTTTACTATTAATACTTATCTGTGCGTACTTGTATGTGTCTCCGATTAGTCTGTAAGCTTACTATCTTGATACATTAATGGTGATTTTGATTGAATCATTGATTGATGGATTGATTGATTGATTGATTGATTGATTGGCTGATTGATTGGTTCACTGATTGACTGATTGATTGATTGATTGATGGATGGATTGTCGTTGTTCATTGCAACCTTTTGTATCGTAGAAAAAGCGACTAAAACTTCTCTTTAAGCAGCGTAGTATGCTCGATTTTAAGCTAAGCAGAAGCCAGTCTTTGGGCTCCGAGTTTTTCTAGGGAAGGGAATTTTTATGAGGTGTCCTCCACTGCCTTCCTCACCCATAGTGCTTTTATTATGAACTGTGTAGGATTTGAGCCCACGACCCCTTAGATGCTAGATGTAGGGCCGCACGCACACTTAGACCATTAAGAAGTTGCTATACAATTGCTTGTTCTCTGCAGATCTCATTCATCAAAGCTAGAGTCCATGATGCCACTGGTATGCCTGCCGGGAAACAGAAGCTGCAAATCGAAGTAAAAACCGTCTTTCTTTTTCATTGATCTTTTTATTTTTCGAGCATAACAAATCAGTGGTAATGTACATGATAAAAAAGCGAAGTTATCAGGAACGTTGAAGCAGGTCACCACATTTCCGTGATTTAGAAATTTTATCGTCTACGTGATAAACATAGCCACTCAAATGTTGTATAATCTACTTAAGAAACCGCAACTCTTAAAAATCATTAGTTGTGGTCATATAGAGGGTAAAAACTCAGAAGACTGCTCGACAGTCATAGTTTTCCAGTGTCCCTGAATCTAACTTAGAATCTGAATTTTTTGCAACTACTAGATGTGATCACACCATGAGATAAGGCTGTTAAATTGCTTGATAACCATATGTATTGCCCAGTGATACACGCTGTTCCCTGTTCGACTTCTAATTCATGACTGGATGTATTCTAATTCAAGCTCAGAGTATAATGCCAATCTGTTTGACCAATCAACACAAAGCACCGTGAACAGGAAACGACGGAGCTAGTACAGAGACTTCACAATATTAACACGTTCATTATAACAAATATTCGGATCAGATTATTTGAAATTAGCGAAGCTAAATAATTAATATTACTCAGCAACCCAAGGCGTGCTCAGTCACACACACAAGAGATATGACGTAAAAGGACATTTAAGAGAGTTTTTCAAACAGTGATTTGCTATGCAGAGTTCGGTAGAGCTTTTCCAATGGTCCTGAAGCCAGAAATATATTTTCTTCCTCTTCATATATTTCCTTTTGAAAACTTAAGTTGAAGTGGGTGTGGAACTTGTCATTTTTCCTTTGCAGAATCTTTTCATCAAAGACTCGAATACATTGGCCTTTTATAACTTCACCGCCTCAACTGTCGTTGGACTACAGCTCAAAGAGCGTGGTGGTAGGAAGAAATAAATCCATCAAGGAGCGAAACGGGATGAGCGTCCTTGTTTTTATGATGCATACCAAAGCTTGATGGTTTAGAGATATGGGGAATTCTTTTCTGGCACATCTTTTTGAGGAATTCATCCTGAAAAATCTCCACTTGACTTGATGATTGGAATTTTTCCATTCGAGTTTCTTACCTTCCAGTTTCCTAATAAACCTAACGGCATCTAAGCATGTTCAACTATTCCATGTTTCTCAAAAAATCATCGATTTAAGCATTCGTATAAAGCGTATATTATTCCCCTTAGTTCTAAGCTTGTACATGCTTCTAAAAGGGTAGAAAATTCCCCAGATTCTGTTTGAAATGAAAAGATAAACAGACATTTGCGTGTTTCTGTAGCCTCAGACTGCTTCGATTTGAATGAATCGGTTGACGATTCAAAGTTCAGATTTAAGAAGAAATTTGTGCACGATACGTAGACTTGTGCGATTAAAAACTTCAAATGGAGTCAAGTTTTGAAAGAGCGTTTGGTAGGAGCTCATTGTCTTATAGAAAGTGAACGATGTCTGAAGCCATTAAAAGGGATAATATAATGAGTTTGTTCGTTGGTCGTTGGCAGAGGGAAAGGGGAGTGGAGCGTCACATCATTGATACTGAGTTGGGTCAAACAGAGCGGAGGGAAGACAGAGGATGTGAAGGACTGGATGAAGGAGAGATTGAAGATTCAGAAAGATGTAGGTATTATTGAAATCGCGAGGGAATGAAATGTGGACGAAGAAGAAGAATCCGTAATGATTCGTCAACTGTATTGACATTCTGTATGGCGCGAGAATGCAATTAGATGTACCACATGAAGTGGAATCCCTTAGATAAACCAGCTGATTTGGAGGCAAAAGGGGAAGGGGTTAAGAGGTGTGTGCCAAGAATGTGGGGATTCTTCACTGGTGGAATATCCATACTTTTTACTAGGAGTGAAGAGAGTCGCAAACTCTCTGAAATTCCAAGCGCGAATGTCATGAAGTGTTGTCGAATCGACAACAGGAGCCAGAAAATTGCTTGATAAGCATTGCCTCTCAGCATTGGAAAATTTGATACCTTCGGGTGGCAGGCAGTAGTATTAGAAAATTCAGGTGGCATGGTGATTGAATGCGCAGCAGCCAGTGGGGAGGCGATTCAACAGCAACAGCAAAACAACAGGTGAAAGTTAGTTTTCCTGGCAACGGGCCTAAGCGTCTGAAGCTGTGCTCGGAACATTTTGAAGGCTGTTTAAAGAGAATGATGAAAGAATTTCGATACTTTTAGAGGTACGACGCTAGAAATGGATGTAGTTTACTTTTAGAATCATGTTTGATACAAAATAGCAACTATTTTATGTAATTTTTTATGATTTCATTTTCACTAAAATGTCACCAACTTCTATGTTACCATCAACATATAGCCATCAACAGTTTCTTGTGAAGTTAATAAATCGGAATTTAATTTCAGGTATTTTCACATATCCTAGTAAAAAGAAGCTTTTGAGATTCTCCTTACTGTTGAAAGAAGGGAATCCTTTCAAGCAAGAAAATGTTGGCTCCAATTTTTACATTGAAACTCAACCACAAGATTCATCCTCGTATGGTCACTGTTGGTAAATACGATGGGAAGCATCCATGCATCACAGCGGCTACCACTGCCAATAAGGTAGGAAGTGCTATACTATTAATGCTTGCATTGTAATATTTTTGAAAGCATGCTCTGGCTAATGGCGTCTGTGGACCATCGATTATAATTTTTTGATAGAATGGAAAAATGAAAAAGAAAGATAAACATTGATCTAAATTGCCAAGAGTTTCCAACTGCAAGAAAATATGAAAAAAAGTAGAATAGGTGATAATGGTAATCAGCTTACAATGATAGAACCAGGGACGCAGAAAGCACCTAAAAAGTGGAGGGGGACCAGGTCAAAGAGGCACATTCTAAAGCAATGGAAATGACCGATGATAAAAATGTTTGACCATAGACAATGCTAAGTTTATGAAAACGATACTGGCAAGCCTTGATTAAAAGAATCTTTCTGGGTCTTACCTTACATAGAGAATTTGGGCAAAAGATTTATTATGCAAAAAGGGGCACTTTTGGATTTAGAAAAGCGCTTTTGCATAGTTCGCCAAAAAGTGGGGCCAGGACCCTCTGCCCCCTTGTTCCTATTTCCTGGGTAGGACAATGCCATAGGGTTGTTACCTTGATAATATGCAGATCCAGGACATAAAAACAGGGGGTATGTGCTTGATGCCCCACAATTTTTTGGAAATGCAACACTACAGTTTTAATTTTCTCATATTTTCAAGTTCCAAATTATGAATTTCATACCTTAGATAGTTTGTCAGTTTTGATACTAAAATTTCAAACTTTATTTTAAGCTAGCTTGAAGGTAGGATCAATATTCCCTAGTTGAAATCAAGGAATGTGATTTGATGAAGCATAAAAATGGGTGTGCATGTTGAAAAAGGATTCTTCAGTTATATTTGAAAGTTCCACAGTTGTTAGTAAACAGGACTCAGTAGAGTTGCTTCAAGAAAAACATCAAATTAGTTAACATTAATACTCTCAAATTCCCTTTTTAAAGAATAAATGGAAAATACAGGCACATACAGGGCATAGAAAGGACTTTTAATAAAAATTGTCATATTCATTTATTGACTTATTTAATGCAGTCCTTTCTTTATTTGTTTATTAAATCTCATTTAATAGTGATGGTAATAATAATTGTACAGAAAGCAGCTCTGTCAGAAAGAGCTATGATATCACAATCGGTTTTTAGTTCTTAAGAATCCTGGTTGAATGACCTGTGAGTCCGTTAGCAACTGGTTTATGTCCAAATTCACAGTGGCCATCACAAAGCAGCTAATATCGAATGCTTTATGTTGAGCATTGATTAACATGATAATGATAGGGATATTTAGAGAGGAAGGCCTCCCCTCAAGAATTGCTTTTCATGAGGGCCCTGCGGCTGTTATACTTTTTAGGTTATAATTAGATGAAATTCAAATTGTAAAATTGGTAGTTCTGTCATAAGGGAAAAGTTGGGAAAAATGAATGGTTTCATCAAATGGAATAAGTTGATGTCATTCGTGCAACAGTCTCATGCATCATTAATTTATCTGGTCATCCATGGTGGCGTGGCCAAGTGGTTAAGGCACCACATTTCGAATCATATGAGGCCTACTTGTGTGGGTTTGTGGGTTTGACTCAAGTTGTTGGAACCACTTACTACAAGCCAACAGTCAACTCAGCTGTCCATCCTTCTGAGGTCGGTAAATGAGTACTCAGAAATAACTCTGAGGGCGCAAGCACTGGACACACATTGATAACTGCTAATCTAAAGCTGAAGTGTTTCATCCAGTATACAGATTCAAAATTATTTATATTTTTAATAGGTGTTTATTCATAATCCACATTCACGACTGACCCAAGGAGGGCGGCTGGAGGCACCAGGAGGCGCGTCATCTGACATCAGCTTGCTCAACATAAACCAACACATCAATGCTATATGCACTGGATCTCTTGATGAGAGTGACAGAGATATTCTGTTTGTGGGGACACCAACAAATTTGTTGGCATATGATGTGGAAAACAACTCTGATCTATTTTACAAGGAGGTAAAGATATTTAGTCATCAGTGAAATGTTAATCTATTTGTTTGTGCTAAATTGTATTTGATGAAATGCAAACTGATGAAGAAGAGACTAGCCTGACAAAGAATCGCAATATGCTTTTCTCAAAAGAAGAGAATTTCAAGGATCAAAATTTTTTCTCAATAACTCAATGATTGGTAGAATGATAAAAGATATTGCTTAAAAGTAAAGCACTCTTTGTAAGTGTCACAGATTTTGCAGATTTTGGACATTGCTTTTAATTTTTCCTCCCTTTTTAGATCTACCATCAATTTACTTGGGAAATTTTCCCATTTGCTAATTTTTGAAATCGTTCTTCCGCCAAAAGGTCCCAGATGGTGTGAATGCCCTACTTGTTGGCCAGATAGGAATTGACCCTACACCAATGGTTATTACTGGTGGAAATTGTTCAGTGCAGGGTTTTAACTCGGATGGAGATGACCATTTCTGGACTGTAGGTTTTTCATTTTTATCTAATGGCAGCCTCATAGACCTGTTATGAATTTGCTGAAAATGCACCTAATGATTTGAAGATTTTTTATTTTCATTGCACATTTTTGGACGCTGAGAAGCTATCCTTACCGAGTAGCGTGTAAGTTCTTTCTCATACTTCTACATCGAATTAAGATTTCTATGATTCACAAATCATAAGATTGAACGAGAAGCTGTTCTTATTGAGTAGTACCCTGACTTCCCATCTCCTTGTGACCACACATATTGCTTACACGAGACTTGTAATATATCGATATATATTTTATGAATTTATTATATATTTTACTGAGAAGCTTTTCGTATCAAGCTCCTTTCTCTTGATGTGGTCACACTTATTAAAGCCTTGGACTTTGATTTCTAAGGTAGCTTCTAGGGTAATAAGCAACACTGTGTATCAATACTGACTGCGGAAGGTATGCGCCTCACGGATTGGACAACTCAGCCGCTGCAGGATGCACGAACAATGAAAACGGTCATGCGCAACCAGGAGGGTTTGCTGCCACGACGACGACATATCAAGCAGTTACCTGGTTATTCATTCTGAGCTAACCAAACCTAGTGATTCATCGAACTTGTCGTTTTTAAGCTCATTTTTAGGACACTGAGAAGCTTTGCTAACAGAGCAGTGTCTTTGTCCTTTCTCTTGCTCTTACAACATTTTTATTCTAATACCTTAGAAAAAAGCTATTTTTTAGGACGGTTATGTCATATCCTTCATTTCAAACTTTGTCAGGTCACTGGAGATAATGTGTGCTCACTGGCACTAAGTGATTTCAATGAAGATGGCTACCCGGAGGTAATTCACCGTCTTGTTTCAGCAACTCATTTCGCTTCTTTGTTACAGCACCGTAGTAGAATCTAGCTCTTCTGTTTTCTCAGCATCGATTTCGCAGTAATGGCTAGGTCAATGTTTTTGAAATGCCCCCTCCTTCCCTCTTCCCTTTTGTCCCGCTTGGGAGTCAGCTGTCCTTAAGCCCTTTAATGAAATCAATGTGCCCCCCTTCTCGCCCCCTCCGCCTATTTCTCCCTTTTCGTCACGCGATAATATATTCTAGGCCATGATTCTCAGACTTTGATACAAGCTATGTTGTCTTATGCAGTTGCTGGTTGGATCTGAGGATTACGACATCCGTGTCTTCAAAGATGATGAGATTATTGCAGAAATGACGGAAACGGAGGTTCGTACCTGCTTGAACTTCCTCTTTATTTTCCTGCAATTCTTCTTGCATTTTCGTAGAATTTCACAGCCCATTGACGTTTTGAACATGGGCACGTGTAAAGTATTTTAATCTCAAATGGAATTTACGTATGTACGTATTGCTTTCGGAGGGGTACAAAGCCATGTGGTGAGGTAAATATTTGAAATTCCAGTAAAAGTAAGAAATAGGCTGATTCAAGGTAATATCACGACTTAAACACATCCTAGAGACTTCTTCCGTAATGGTTAGAGTCTCGTACTCAATACGCTGAATACGAGGCACCTTGTTATGAAGTACTATTGTGACTCATTGCATTGCTAGGGTGAGTAACAGGCTCCGTTCCTCCCTACACTTCATCCCGGAAGTTCACATGCAGCATGGATTCGCTACGAAGCAGGTAGTAGACTGGTGTCAAGAAGTGTTCACAAGCAACGCCCCCCTTTCGCCCCCCTCCCCCCATGAAATGACCCTCTCTAGGGATACCAATAGTGAAAACAGATAAAGCATGAAGATAGCTCAGTGGTGTAGTATTTACTAATTGGTTTTATGCTCAGTGGTAGGGGCCTAGCCCCAGCCTAAACTTTCAATTAGGATATGGGGGTTAGCTAGCTGTAATTCTAGAGGTAGGAAGCACGAGGCATTGTCACACTGAGAAGGCGGGCCAGAAGACTGCTCGATAAGCATAGCATCTCAACGTCTCAAAATCTACTTCATAATTCATTGATCATAGAAACCTTGATATGACGTCACATTAAGAGAAAGGACCAGTACACTTTTAGGAAACACCAGTTGCAAGGTGTGCGTATGAAACTGGTCCTAAAAAGCTGCTGTTCGATTCAACCCACATGGACGATTCTTGCCTTGCTGTCTTGTTTAACGTGCAGAGAACACGGAGTCAGAGAAACAACGATTAGCGCTGTTGTGCTTGAATGACTGACTAACTGACTAACGTATTGAAATGAAATACATGTTTATATAGGCGACTCACAAAAGAGATAATAGTACCAAACTCATCGAGTAAGAATAGGAGCGGAAGATTGATTGTGAATGACGCAAGTAGATGAATAGATGATGAGCTGATGGGAATTATGACAGGAAATAACAATTGATTGGATGAATAGAATTGTATTGTTAAGCAAGGTGGTAATGGCGGCATAGATAGAGATTTATGAGGGTAGAAAGCTGAGTCACTACACACTGTTCGATAAGCATAGCTTCTCCGTGTCCTTAAATCTACCTTATGATTCATGAATCATAGGTATCTTGACACGACGTCGCATTATGAGACCAGGTCCCGGACGCTGCCCAAGAAGCATAGCTTCTTAATGTCTTAAAATCTACTTTTGCATGGTAGTGTAGCGTGTTCAGGTTCTAAGAATTAGGCCATAATAACGACACGGATTTCTGCTGAGCGTAGTATCTCTTCAATTCCGAATAACTGAACCAAATTACATGTAAGATGGATATTTATTTGTAGTTGTAAATCACGTCAATCAACAGGCACACAAATAGCACATGACACAGCAAGTACAAACTTTACAACACAGCTAGACAACATGGTTACAGGAAAGATAATTAGCATAACAAATTTACACATTCATAATACGGCGCCCAGCTAGTTAGCGCAACATTACGCTAGGTAGAAAGCATGAAATAGAAGAATGATTTTCGGCTTCAAACGTCTGTTGAGAAAATGTCTTCACATATATTTTTAAGACTATCCAAGCCGAACATGCGTTTTCCGTGTCGCTCGTTGTATTCCGTCAATCTTTTAACATTCTTGTAATGCTTTTCCTGCTCATCCATGCATCTTGGGTCCCATATCCAGTCGAAAATTTCGAAAGAGAATGCAGTGATTTGTAAACTGTTCCTATCGAAAGAATAACACTGGCGTGGACATCGATCGAATCCTATTGCAAAGCAAAGCCCCTCTTCCACCTTCCTCGTCAGCTGAGAATAATATGGCTCTTTAGTGGTGTCAATAGCCCCTGACACGTATACCCCGTTTTCAACATAGTGTCTAGAGTGCAAAGCGAATCTTGGTTTAGGTTGTCTATAACGGGGTGCAATGGCCCTGATGTGATCTGTCGTTTGCTGTGACGGCCTTCTCCTTCCTCCGTCCCATGTATCATCGGGTGTCATTTGTAGATGAAAGTCATATTCATCTCTGTGCTTATACCAAACGTAATTGCATATGACACTGAACTGACACAGACAATCGTTTAGCGTCGAACCCTTGAAATGGGGATTCTCAAATGCAAAACTGTCCCTAAAAACTTCCGTAAACGGCTTCCCAAATCGCATCTCCACGAATCCTCTCAACTCAATAATATGCTCCACCTTCATCACAACTGGAAAATATGACATGCACTGTAGAGCCTCTTTTTCGCCCAGAAAATATTCGGTGACGTCCGACCAGCATTCCCAGTGCTGCTGCCAGAAGGGTTCGCCAATTCTTGCCTGAACCGTTGGTCTCGAATCTGCGAACAACAATTCTGGAGTAACCACTGTTGTGAACATTGTGTCTGCATCGATAAAACCCACATACTCAGCAGTCACGTATTGCTCGGGGTAGAAGTAACTCAGAAACATGCGCCTTCTTTGGTTGCCTTGGTAAACTGACGTGTTGCCAGGCTGTAAGTACGCAATTTTTGGCCTAGGCCATATTTTAGATAAACGCTCTCCAAGGTTACGATCTTCCTGTCTTTCGGCGTCCAAAACAAGGGTCAGCTTCAATCGACTATCCGGCCAGAAAAGCTTCAAGCTTCTGAGAAACCAACCCGTATACAACCTGACGAACACGGGGTCGCTGTTCATGCGGAGCGCCAGCTCCAACCTTGGCACCTGATTCCATGGATCGCTTTCAAAGTATCTGTGAAAAGCCGCATTGATATCCTGATTCAGGCCATAGAACCTCAGCGTTGTGAACAGAAGTATGAAAAATAGCAAGAGCAGTTTACCTCGCATACGACTCTCGCTCATTCTCGTTGCTTTGTGCCGAGAATATCTGTAGTGACTCAGCTTTCTTACCTTTTTTTAGACTTAGTTAGTCAGTCATTCAAACACAAGAGCGCTAATCGTCGTCTCTTCTGACTCCGTGTTCTCTGCACGTAAAACAAGACTGCAAGGCAAGAATCGTGGGTTGAATCGAACAGCGGCTTTTTAGGACCAGTTTCATACGCACACCTTGAAATGAATATCACCTTGAAACTGGTGATTCCTAAATATCCTCGGGATTTTCCTTGGCGCGAAACAATGAATTTGTCAGCTCGTATTTCATGATGAGAAAAGTTCATCCCCACTGAAAGACACCTGAATGGACGTATCATATTCACAGCCATTATTCGTACCTGCATTTAGCCAAAATCACGCCTGACCCTTGTTTTGAAACACGGGGGGGCCTCGCACTTCGCAGATATCCTCTGCTTATGGATTCACTCAAGGCCTCTCTTTTTCGCTGAGCCCAGTTGGGTTTGCAGAATAGTTTGTCTTGAGAAATCCACTTCCCCTTGAAAAGGCTGGGAGCTCTTCTTCTGGTTTCCGTTTAGCTTGGAATCGAGTTTGCCAGGCATGTAAAATTCGGTTTTCCCTGATCAGCATTCGCAGAACTGAAACCTGGACTTTGAGAACATTAACTTCTGTTATTTCTAACTGCTCTATTAAGAAAGACGCACATAGCACACGACAATAGTTCCGCATATGATTAGCAGTTCATATTTTCTGTTTGCTTCCCTTCAAAAACTCAATTGCCAGCTTTTCTGTCCAGCTTTTCAGTCCAACTTTTCATTCTGTCTGAGGGCCGCATGTTTGGTTGTAATGGCCGCATGTTTGGTTGCAATGGCCGCATGTTTGGTTGCAAATGGCCGCGTGTTTGGTTGCAATGGCCGCGTGTTTGGTTGCAAATGGCCGCATGTTTGGTTGTAATGGCCGCATGTTTGGTTGCAAATGGCCGCATGTTTGGTTGCAAATGGCCGCATGTTTGGTTGCAAATGGCCGCGTGTTTGGTTGCAAAGGGCCGCGTGTTTGACATGCCTGGAGTATGCCGTAGACTTCTTTTTCTGCACTGAAAATTCAAGTATTCCATTGAAGTGAATCAACTCGCTGTTAGATCACGCCGTTCCCTTGTCAGGTCCATGCCATATTAGGACACTGAAGTCAGAGGAGTCTTGGCGGCATTGTTTTGTCTGTTCACATGACCAACGGGTCATTTCAATAGCTGGGATAATAACTTGCTCTATCGCAAGGGCTGAATTGCCTTGAAGACTAAAGAAAGCTGAAGGGCTACCCTCCTCAGTTCAAACGTGAGTTTGCAGCAGAGAGCTTGAATTGCTTGGAAGTGTTTGAGTTTTCACCATTAAACCTGTTCACTTGGATCGCTTGAATCGCTTGAATCGAATACTTTGGGCTGTAAGCCCAAACCATCCGTGCTCGTTACTATCAGTATTTTGCAGTTCAAATTGCATCAAAAACCCCCTAAAAATGATCCACCAAATATTACTCTTATCCACCTTTGTCTGCTATCAGTGCCCACCGCCTCTCTGATCTGCACCCATTCTAATCTTCATTTAATAAAGAGCGAAATGAACTCGTTTTGCTGCCTCGTGTCAGTTCATTACAAACATTATTACTTTCGTCTTTCAGGCAGTAACTTCCCTGTATTCTTTGTACGGAAGCAGGTTTGGCTATGCACTTAGAAATGGAACAGTTGGAGTTTATGATAGAAGTGCGAGATATTGGAGAATCAAGGTGATCTCATTTCATTTGTTTCATCAATTCATCATCTACCAGTCTACTCATCCACTCGTTCCCTCTTTCATTCCTTCGTTTATTCGCTCATCTATTTATCATTTCGTTCATTAATTTATTTTTCTTCTATTCATTCACATATGCATTCATTCCTTTAATGGTTCTTCATTCAAGTAGTCACTCATTCATTTATTCATTCATCAGTTCATTTCTTCATCAATTTATATACATATATATATATATATGATTGTGCAATTTATTATATATATATATATATATATATATATATATATATATATATATATATATATATATATACATATATATATATATATATTTCTTTATTCATTCATTCATTTATGGGTAGAATGGCTTACTTTGTGTTTATTTCTTATGTTTCCTATTTCATGCACAAGTTTTCCATATATTTTACATATTTTGTGGTTCATTCATCATCATCCACCCATCTTTCACTCTTTTATCAAATTGTAAGTTTTTTCCTTATTTTTTCTAATCAATCAATCAATTTATTAGTGTTCTCATTCAAGCAACTATTCGGTAGCTTCTTTATTCATTCATACATTCACTCATTGAAGCGTTGTTACTTGATTAATTTATTCATAGAATTATTAATATATATGATGATTTCTTAAACCTTGATGAGATTCAAAATGAATCACTGAATCAACAGAGCACCGATAGAAATCACTGATTTGCGTAACGCGCTTGTCTTTTTCAGTCGAAGAATCAAGCCCTATCGATATACAGTTTTGATCTGGATGGTGACGGAGTAGCTGAACTGATCACTGGATGGTCGAATGGCAAGGTAAATCCGGGTCATGGTCATGCAACATTTTCGTTCAACCCAAAGTCGTCTCGTATTGCTAGAAGGAACCGTTGCTTCCTGGCTGATTTGGTCAATTCAAGCCCGGAAAGTTCTGACACAGTGGGGGCAACATGGCTGAAATAGGACCTGCTCTGAAGGGTTGATGTATCGGGCCTTACGGGCTGCATGCTTGATCCTGGCAGTCTCGATGGGTTGTTGCTCGTACGCTACCTCTCCTGTGTGGATTGCACTGCGCCATGCTGACCAATCCTGGGCAAATGCCGTCAATCATGAGTTGTCGTCTACTCCAAAGTTTTCTCATTGCCCCACGCAGGATAGAGGGCTTTTAAATTTTCTGGGGAATCAACAGGAATTGATAGAGATGAGAGGGCTTTAAATTTTCTGGGGAATCAACAGGAATTGATAGAGATGAGAGGGCTTTAAATTTTCTGGGGAATCATCAGGAATTCATAGAGATGAGAGGGCTTTAAATTTTCTGGGGAATCAACAGGAATTCATAGAGATGAGAGGGCTTTAAATGTTCTGGGGAATCATCAGGAATTCATAGAGATGAGAGGGCTTTAATTTTTCTGCAGGAACCGTTTTAAGGTTTGAGTGTGCAGAACCTGTCATTATTGGAAGGTTGATAGTGAAGTTATCATAGCATTTTTTATGTAAATTTTTGTAGTAATGGTAATAAATAATAAATAAATGATTTCGAATCTTTACACTGGATGAAACACTTCAACTTTAGATAGCTGTTATCGATGTGTGTCCAGTGTTCGTGCCCTCAGAGTTACTTCTGAGTACTCACTTACCGACCTCGGAAGGATGGACAGCTGAGTTGACTGTTGGCTTGTGGTTAGTGGTTCCAACGACGGGATTCGAACCCACGCGAGTAGACCTCGCATGATTCGAAACACGGCGAGTTCATCACTCGGCCACACCACCTTCATACGTGTTTTTACAGGGTAACCTTAGTCATCAAATTGATTCAAAACTGGCTAAAAAGGAAAGCTAGCAGCTTATTAGCATCAGCAGACCAATGAAAATGAAAAACAACTAAATGCAATCAAGTTTACAGTTTCTAAGAAGCTACAGTGTCCATGATGCGTTCATAAATAACCTATTTTCTTAATAAAAACTTTGCTCAGTCTGCAGAAAGAAATATATCCTTTACATAGTTTCACTCTCCGATTGAGGTTAGAGAGTTTGTTGGCATTCCCGTTAGATTTCAGCATTTATCCTCCAGATGCCTGTCTTGCTGTCTTGAAATACTATTTCATAGAAGACTGATAAAAGCATATTTCGATATCACCGTTTTAATGGAAGATCTATTCCAAATCTGCAAGGTTGATGCCAGAAATGACAGAACTGGGGAAGTGGTATTCAAAGACAATCTTGGAGGGGCCATTGCAGGGATAGTTGGCGCTGATTACAGATTAGACGGCAAGCAGCAACTCATCGTCTGCTCCATCGATGGACAAGGTACGTGCATCTAATGACTTACCGGTTATTTTAACCTATTTATCGGCATTATTGAACAGGAATATAGTTCCCGTGACCAAACCGAAGACGAAACTTTCCTAACGTTGGCGCAACAGTGACTTGGAATGACAACTGTCATCATCTAGTTTCTTCGCCTATTCGCTCTTAGTGCGAATGTCCCCTTATATGTAATTCCCATTCGGTATGTCATAGATCTCTCTCTCCTCTTAGCCTTTCGCTTTCTTCTTTCTTCCTTTGTTGAGGCATTGTATAGACCACCATGGTCTTTCCCCAACAAGACTCACTAAAAGAAAGATATAATAGTTATATCGTTTCCAATGTGCTGTAGTTTCTTGTTATTGATTTTTCATTAGCAAAAGTGCATAGAAAAAGCTTTGCTGAATTCGTAGCGATAACTAGAAGCACGATTAAAGAGACCTTACACTCCATTTGCTTTCTCGTCATTCTCATTTCTCATTAAACCATCTTAGGTTCTCAGGTCGTATAATTATCAATGGAGAAACAGTGTCTATAACCAGGCAACGTCCAGTATCATGATTTTCAAGCATAAGGGGTGTTTGTGTGGGGGTGTTCTGTTGCAGTTGCTTTACTGTGTGAGCTTACGCCATAAGGGGTTGGGATTGAAATCCTGCTCTGTTCATTATAAATTGCTGGAGATGAAGGAAGCGTTAGGAAGCTACCTCGTATTCCCCCTGAAAAGACTTGGAACCCTGTCTCTGGTTTCTGCCATCCTCTTAATCGAGAATGTTATTTAGTTATTCAATTCTTTGATCCCAATGTGCTTTTTGATTTGATTAATCAAGCTTTGAATTGGCTGTGGGTTTCTTTCGTGGATTTATCTAAAGCTTTCCAAAAAAGTGTGATTCTGTCTCGGGTCTGATTATCCACTTTTCAACATTTGCGTAATTTGTTACCAGACATCTAAACTGAGTTTCAGATTTCGTCAATTTATTCCATTTACAATTTATCATTTTTCATACTTTTCAGCTCTTATCTATTCTTCTGTTTTATCTCTTCATTCGTTTCCAGCAAGCTTTTATGTCTTAGACGTAATTCGGTTTTTTTGGCGCCTGCTCTTCCAGCGTCTCTTTTATGAAATGGTGAACATTTTCAGGTTTTTGCTAGCCACAACAAAGATGCAAAACAGTTGGGCAAATTTATCTCCTTCTGTCTAGATCGTTTCTTGCCAGATACTGTACTTTCACAGTGAATTAAGAAATAACGCCCTTCGAAAGATAGTCATACAGCCAGACAGTTCTCATTCCGAGCTGACTTTGTACGGGGGGACATCTCCAGGAACTTAGTAGAGGCGAAGCTCTTGATTTGCTTTTCTAGTACGAGGCTACTTACCATCCGACGCTGAAAACAAAAATGCTGCTGTGGTGGACATCAATGCAGACCAAGATGCACTGCGAGAGCTTGCGATCAAAAAGCAGAACTTGATGACAGAATTGAAGAACTATGGAGAAAACGATCGTGTAAGTGAAGTTAGATTGAATTATTGACTGATTAATTGATGGCATGATAGACAGCGTGATTGGCTGATTGACTGATTGATTGCTTGTCTTATTGACCAAGTGATTGACTGATTCATTGATTGCATTATTGAATGAATCTATTGACTGGTTGATTGATTGCTTGATTGACCAAGTGATTGACTGATTGAATGATTGCATTATGGAATGAATCTATTGACTGGTTGATTGATTGCTTGATTGACCGAGTGATCCACTGATTTACTGACTAATCCATCAGTAGCCTGATTTACTTATTGATTGATTGATCGTCTAAATAATTGATTGCCTGATAAATCGAATGTTTAATTGAATGATTTCTTCATCCCTCCAAATGTTAAACTGCTACTCAATCCCTGCTCAATCCCTTCGCCAGTTTTTCCTCAAATGTATTTCCTCTATCTTCTTAATTCCGATGATTGAATCGACGTCCATGATTATGGGACTTGAATCATTGCTATGAAATTATAACAATTACCGCATTGATGTTGATTATCATGATTTGGTGATTAGATGAAACTGATAGAGTAGTTAATGATGGTGATGATATTGCCTGCTGATTGTCGATTGTGATTTTAATGATACTAGTGATTCTCATAATTGATATTATGATTCTTGTTTTTGATCAGGTTGGCAAGCAAATGAAAGCTGGAGATCATCACACGACCGCCTCCGGAGTAGGCATCATACCTGCGAACACGCAGCTTCAGACTTCACTTAGTGTCTCAACAGGGGATGACAACGTCAAACCACACGTGAAGCTTGCAATTCAGGTATCCTATCCCCTTCTGCGTGATCGTCATTCAACTAGACGCAGATCTTTGCGTCCCACATTAATCAATTATGAAACTTTGGATGATTGCTAGATTAAGACTATGAAATGCAGTCAACTCTTTCGAATTCAAACTTTTGCTCATTCGAACAAAATTTTCAGGTCCCTTAGAAATCTCCTAACAAGAAACTTCTATAATTCGAACTCATGTAATTCGAACTTTTTATGATTGGAACATTTTTACGATCCCCCAGAGAGTTCGAGTTAGACAGAGTTGACTGTGTACCCAAGTTCAGATCGAAACATGTGCGAGGGAAGCATTGATGCAAATGATTGGCTGCTTGTTTTGACCAATCAACGCCCATCACTCTTCACCTGATTGAGCAACCGAGAGAAAAGATTTTCTCCTCTGCATATGAATACAGTTTCGAATCTTGTTTCAGCAATTATTTGACGTATTATACTCTAACGATTGTCGGATAAAATGGTCTCTTGTTTGGCGAAATCATGTTTCTTTCAACGCAACGTTAAAATTCAGTTTGAATAAAGCTATGAAGTTCATACTCAGATCACTGAAGTCAAACTTCATACGCTTATTTCGGTGATTATCGGATGTTTCATCATCTTGTGATTGTCGAACGAAAATTAGGCAGTGTGACGAAGTGGCGTTCCGAATTTCTGTGCAAAATAATTGCATTTGCACCTGATAAATCTGATAGTTTATCTTAAAAACTATGCTATATAACCCGTTCTTTCTTTCTCAGACAACAAACGAGACTGTTATTCGATGTGTAATGATATTTGCTGAGGGGATATTTGACGGAGAGAGCTACGTCGTTCATCCGGCGACCAACAAACTTTCTTCTGTCCTGCAAGTGCAAATATTCCCGGTAAAAGATGCGGTTGTTGATCTTCACATCAAGGCGCTGGTCGGATACAAGACTAGGTGATCCATGCTGCATTGTTTCTTTCCATTCTTGATTTGATTGATTGATTTGATTCGATTTTATTGACTGGATTGGCTTGATTTTATTGGCTTGATTGACTTTATTTTATTGGCTTGATTGGCTTGATTGTTTTGGCTTGATTAGCTTGACTTGATTAGCTTCATTTGACTGATTTGATTTGATTGATTGGTTTGATTGGCTTGATTTTATTAGCTTGATTGGTTGATTTGATTTGATTGATTGGTTTGATTGGCTTGATTTGATTAGCTTGATTAGTTTGATTTGATTAGCTTTATTAATTTGATTTGATTAGCTTGATTGGTTGATTTGATTTGATTTGATTTGTTTGGTTTTGACTTGATTGGTTTGAATTTGATTTGATTTCAAAATCCCACCGCACGCAACTACCTAGATTGAAATAACTTTTTGATATACATAGAAGAAAGTAGGATAAAAAATTCCATCAGGTGACGAAACACGCCACAAAGCACTTTTTATGGAAGGGAACTTCTTAAGAAGGAGCCCTCTCAGTTAGTAAATTAATCGAGGAGAAGAGAGCTAAGATGTTTATCATTCAAACTTTTGCTTGCTGTTTTACTTAGTTGAATCTCATTGCTTCCAATTCCTGTTATCTCGTAAGTTTCGCTATCTATAACGGATTCCTTTATCCCCTAGCATCTCTTTAAAGCTTTGAATGAAGTTTAACATGTTATCTCGAACATGGCTATCTCACATGTCTCGTTTTCTCGAGCGTAGCATCTTTCTCTGCGAGATTGAGCCCAGTTGTTCTGAACCAATCCTGGTTTTTTCTTCTTTTGCTGCTACGTTGACGCCAGTAAAAGATGCAAGACGATTTTCATCCGCAACCTTGTGTTCAGAGACGCAATGAATCTAGACTTCATAAAATCAGAATCCTATCATTAGTTAATGAAGGGGAATTTAGAATATGGAGAAATTCTCTAGTTAATGAAACGGTTAAAAAATGCCATTACCTTCCTCGTTCTGTATAACCTCATACCATTATAGCTCTCTTTGGTTGTCGTCGCATTTCCTATTGAAACGGTCTGATGCAGTATCAGTAGTTTTAATAAATATTATTCTGCCTTCCTTTCCTCTTGTGGGTCTAATCCCACTTAAACTGGATCGCCTGTTCGAGCTCATTCTTTGCGCACATCTGGTTCTGGGGGAATGTTTACTCACAGGTTGATCTTGGTGACTATGATGTTCCGGAAGGGGTTTTTTTTTTTTTTTTTTTTAGTGGGTTATGTTGAGGAAAGGCCATGGTGGCCTATACAAAGCCCCAACAAAGGAAGAAAGAAGAAAGCGAGCAGCTAAGAGGATGGAGAGATAAGATCAAGTTTATTTGCATTAGATTTGAAAGATGGCAAGTTGTAGGACTCAGGAAAGCAAGAAGAAGGCAAGACGTTCCATAAGTTGCTTGTTCTTGGGATGAATGAAGATTTGTGAGATAGAGTTCGTGGATTAGGCAGTGAGTTCGTGGATTAGGCAGTGAGTTCGTGGATTAGGCAGACGCCGATAGGTGTATTTAGCGTGTAGCGTGTCAATCTGAAACTACTCTCCTTCGTCACATGTCTATACGATTTACCCTACGGGGCCTGGTACCCACTCTATTACACTGACGTCACACCTATCACAGACATCGGACTCAGCAGTCGCCTGACGAAACAGGGCCTACGAAGGTGGGCAATGCTGCTGGACGCGAATATTCTAGTTATCTTAAATAGTTGACCAACCACGTAAGGTGGCACCGACTATGCTCACAAGCTTATTTGAGCGCTGCTATTATTTGCTGGCTACAGCGATTCATCTCTTTAAGTTCTCCTCACAACTAACTCTTATTATTTGTTAGAACAGAGATATTTTCAAATCTGCTTCGAGAAGAAATAGCAAGAAACTTGCGTTTTGGTATCAAGTTGGGATGCTCTTTATGACACTTTTCTACCTTTTTAGCCAACAATTTCACGTGTTTGAATTGACAAGGCAGCTGCCAAGGTATTTGTGTTCTTATCATCGTCGATATTTCATGTAAAATCTTTGCTTTCACTCAGGTATCTTGGTCGCACTGCATCTAGAAGGTTTTCTTCCTTCGTGAAGTTTTAAGAGGAAAAATAGAGTAGAAGAAAGCGTACACCGTTGAATTTACATACTGGGCTGTAGCTATGCTCTTTCTACCTAGCACATGGAGTTTGGTTTCTGGACACAGAGAAGTTGTCCTCATTCATATGTGTTATAGAGCTGACAATCACCTCACTCTGTACAGTACCTTTTTGTAAGAAACCTCAATACTGCACAAGGAGCGGAATCAATTCGTTTTATTGAAGATCTGTTTATTGCACTCTCATCAGAGTATGAAAAATTTTTATGTTAGATCACCAAGGTTATGTTAGAATAGATTTATATTCTTATGCCGGCCATTTCTCAACCTTTGTTCTCTGTTAAGCTTCGATTGAAATGAACTTCGCCGTCCTTCTATGTAAAAAGTTTACCTTGGCGCTATACCCATTTAGAGATGCTATTTGCGCCGTCAAAGTTTTGAGATTTTTTCGCCAATTGATTTTTTTTCCAGATTTTCGTTGTATTCCTACTGTCCAGATGGCTACGCTGATCCAAAATCATCCGTCACATTCACGGTGCAAGAGAGAATCAACAGGGTAAGGTGGTTACATAGCTAGAATTCAACATAGAACCCTCTCTCTTTTTATGATTCATACCTAGCACATCCGAAGGCAGACATTTGGACACGGAAAGGGTTTTATCTATCGAGCAGCAGTTTCCAGGTCCTTCCTCTCGAAGTGACCACACCTCGTGATACCTACACCTGGAGTCATAGAGAGCTAGCGATTCTCCTTACTCTAAGTAAAAGTTTAGCTGAGAGGGACTCGAACCACTGACCATAAGGTAGATACGCAAGATGTTACCACTGAGCTATCCTGACACCCGGAATATCCCTGTTCCTCTGAGGGGCGCGTCAGGAACACCAGAATCTCGACCTTTTCACGGCCATCTGATTCTCAATCTTTGAAGTAAAAAGGTAAAATTGAATCCTTGAAACTAGCATCATGGGGCATCTTGTTAGAAAGGTATTGTCAGGTAAGGTGGTCAGGTCCTTTTCTCCCCTGATTCTCCCCCCAGCTTTGTGCCAGGTACTCATTTAGTCCTGGATGGACCGATGGAAAGCATCCAGAGACGTGAATGATTGGAGACTCGTGGATTGAGTCTGAAATTTTCATCACATTGGAAATAATGTCTAACCACGATGCCAACTCCCGTTGTCTTTCACATTACGTCGACGACTTCCCATGAAGGATGATTCATTGACATGGTGCATAATCGAAAAGGGGTTCGAAATCGTTAAGAATGATTAGGAATAAGTGACTAGAGTAGTTCTCAAAATGGCTTTAAAAGTTATAGAAATGATTTTAAATGATTAAAAACGATTGACGTGATTCATTTTGATTCCGCGTAGGTTGTGATGTGGATAAATCAAAATTTCCTTCTACCATCCGATGTCAATGCGGAAAATGGCGCTTTGGATTTGAAATTCCTTTCATTGCGAACAGAAACGCCACTTGGCTTAAAAATGACTGCGAATGGTGAAGTGAGTACTTCCTTCCTGAATCTTCTCGATTTCATCTCAGTTCATGAGTTATCTTTCGGTTGAATCTTTTATTTCTTTATGATCATCATAATTCGTAACGTTTAACATGCAAATTATGGAATATCTTGCCTTCTTCTTCCTTCCCTGAATCCTAAAACCTGCCATCTTTCAACTTTAAGACCAATAAACTTGATCTGGCCTCCTCCCTCCCCCCTCTTAGCATTTCGCTTTCTTCTTTCTTCCACTGTCGGGGCTTTATATAGGCCACTATGGCCTTTCCCAACATAACTCAGTAGAAAAGTTAGAATATTTCCACCGACCCAATACCACGGGTCAAAATCATTAAAGCTGCCCATATGATTTGCTTATCCACAACGCGTGATGCTCAATGCCATGTTCCTGGATTCCCTTTGTTTCTCAGCCGATCGGTAAAATGCCCGCTTTTTACGCGGTAGATCGAGGCTCGATACGCGGTCGAGTCATACCAAAAACGTGAAAATGGTACGTGCTATCTCCCTGCTCGCTATTCAGCACTTTGGAAAGAGCATGGGAATGAAACAAGCACTGTTACCAAATGGCCAGCCTCCAACTGTAGCATTCACTGTGCTCGCACAGCTACGTGGCCCAAAGGAAAAAATGAAAAGGCGATGGGCACCGCCCTATTCACCGAAAATGGTGAGGGAAGGACTTTGAATTTTGTAAAAGCAGGGTTAGACTATGGCGAGAAAAGAACTTACAGTCCTACTTCACAATGCCCTAGCTCTCTAGCAAGATGCTGTACAACGCTCATTTCGAGTATCCAGGCCTCACCTAAACTCACTTTTTATCTGCAGATAACTATACGTACAGATAACATGGAACTGGCTGGAAACTTAGTTCAGGCAATAACAGGCTTCCTCGCAGTTACAGTAAGTTTGTGGTTCTAATTCATGCCGATCAATAGATTCATTGCCGTTAAAAAGTTTCTAGGTTGGATGCATGTCGCAACTTTCTGTTCTTAATTAAGAAAATGCGTTTCTTATAAATAAAGAAATAACTTTTCATCTTGTATGAGAGAAGTCCTATTAGAATGGATCTAAATAGAACTAGTATGTTTTTTTGTTTTCAAAATCGCCTGATGATACTACTGCTTATACAAAGCTATGAAACATTCATCTGCGGCTTTCCCCATCACTGGAAAAAAAGATTATGAAAAAGTCCTCCAGCCCTCGACCCATAAGTTAAGCTTTGTTGCCAAAATAATAGTCTCTGAATGGATAGATGGATGATGGTCTTTGAGAGCTAAAGCTATCAGAGTGCGAAATTTCGCCATCCGTACGCGAATTATTGTTTCGATGTAAAGAAGTTCCATATGGAATAGAATTGTGAAAGGATATCTTCGTCGTTTTGAAGACCGGTAATCATCAAGTACGACCGACTAAATTGTGCTTCCAGTTTTCCTTTTAATGTCAAAGCATCGCACATCAAATCATTTAATCACTCATCTCAGCTGTTTCCGATGTTTTATATTCTGATGAGTGTCGGGCAAAGATATCTTGAATACGACGGAATTATGTTTCCAATTTTCGGTGAAATATTTCTGTCTCGAGCACTGCGCAATGTAATAATTGAATTGAATCAAGATTGAAGTTAGGAAAGCAAGATCACTAAAAGACTTTCTGTGCTTCAAAGTTCATAGTCACAAAGACCGTTCATTGCTGATTTTTAATTATTTTGTTATATATCTTCTTTCTTCCTTTGTTGGGGCTTTGTATAGGCCACCATAGCCTTTCCTCAACATAACTCACTTAGAAAATATTTTCTTACAACTCTAATCCAATTTGAGTATTACCTTTTTTCGCTTATCAACCATATATTATTATCTTGCACAACACTGTGCTGAATTTCCTTCGATTGCGAGATGACAGCGTTATTCACTTTTTACTGCAGGACCTGCAGTCCTCGATGGATTACCCTGATCACTTAGAAGAACTCAAAAGTATTCTTGTCAAGGTACAGTCCACGTGCTTATTCGTTTACCCCAAATCTGACGCAATTCTATTAGAATTTGTGTCTGTTTGGTCATCAAACAGTCGGACTTTCGAGTATAGGGCAGATGATATACAGTTTAAAAGTGATTCATCCCAGTTAGCCGCGCGTCTGACATCTCCACGCTCAAAGGAGAGAATTCGCAGGTGTTCTAGTTCTAAAAATATGAAACGAAGTCTCGATTTGTTTGATATAGATTTAGCTCAAATGTATGAGGTGTTGCGCAAGGAGATTTTTTTAGCTCATTGCTAATTACGAACCGAGCCGCATGGATCCTGTGCCCTGCTGAACAAGTTTCCAAAATACTTGTCCATTCATTTTTCCGTCAAAGCTTACAAGGTCAAGTTTGCATGAGGATTTTCTGCCGAATAATTGCTTGAAGGAGGAAATGAGAAAAAACACGAGAGCTGTTTTTCAATTTATGCACTTGTTATCCTGCATGTGAAATTGGAATTTAGGATACTGGGAAGCAATGACTTTTTAGCACTGTACTGATCATTTATCATAATTTTGGCATCATTTCATGATTCAAATGATTCATGAGTCATAAGGTAGATTTTAGGACACTAAGAAGCTATATTTATTGAGCAGTATCCTGGTCCTTTCTCAAAATTTGACGTCACACCAAGATTGCTATGATCCATGAATTATAAGGTAGATTTTGGGACACTGAGAAGCTATGTATATTGAGCAGCTCCCCTGTCCTCCCTCTCGGTTTGGCCGCAATGGGCGACTCCGACGTCTAGAATTACATAGAGCTAACAAGCAGCCCCCTCCCCTGTAAGTGTAATTTGAGGTAGAGCTCTGGCTCAGACCACTGACCATAGGGTTTGTGTGTTATTATCTTCGCCACTTAGCTATCATCTTACCAAAATTCCTGGCAATGTCTTTGCTATAGACAGGCTTGAAAATATCGCAATTTTGCCTTATCTTTCATTCGTTCTTGAACATCGTTTAACGCAAGAATGTCTGAGAAGTTTTGTATGAAGATATTTTATCGTGGAGACGGGCCTTTTCATTTTTTCATTTTATTGCAGGCTGATGAGTTGCATTCAGTTCGCGAGAGATTGAACGCAGAAATGGCTGACCATTCGAATTTGATACGGAGTCTCGTGGTTAGAGCAGAAGATGCCCGAATAATGTTCGATATGTGAGTATCAAAATTTGAAGTTCTACAATCGAGTCCCATACTCGAGTCGAACGCTATAAACGAACTTGTTAGAGAAGTGCCTCTTGACTACGGCTCTGTGGGGTACGGTAGTCGGTTCCTTTCCTCGCCCCACTTTTACCATCAGCGTTACCCCAGGTGCCCATTTTTTGGTGGATGGATAGATCAGTGCCAAATGGAGTGGGCACGAGCGTCCCTTAGCATCAAACTTTTGGCACAGTAGACATGGGCTCAATCTACGATGCACTCTGATTTGAGTTGATTGAGGGTTGGCGAGCGTTAGGTCTGAACTTTTATCCTTTTGTGCCTAGGCCTAACATGAGAAAAGCATACATGGAGCTGTTTGATCTGAACAGAGATTTGATCAACGGATACCAGATTCGATGTAACAACCACGAAGAACTGTTAGCATCATTGAAGATAGTCAATCAAACAATTCAAAGAGCTGCAAATCTACGAGGTATGTGCATATTTAAGGTTATTTTTTTGCAATTTTCGAAGCGTTGAAGTTCTGGGAAAGATTTTAATTCAAAGGAGTCTTCAAAGCCAATCTCGATTAACTGAGAAATTATTTCCCTAAGAAGTTCTCTAATTGTTGCGATCTGTAGCTTCTTCAATAGCATAGAGATTAGAAACAGCTAAGCCTCTTTGGCCGAAATCAAAGAAGCGAACAGTTTTATCAAGCAGCATGTGAATGTTGATCTAGTAAATGACAATAAGAATGAAAATCTAGAATAGAGGAGTAATGCAGCATTCCAGAACATCTCACAATCGATCACCCGCTCACCTGCTCACCCGCTCTCGACCTTACCAAATTTTACTACCTAATTCACAAACTCTATCCCGCAAATCATAATTCATCCAAAGAGCTTGCAATTCATTGAGTGTCTTGCCTTTCTCTTCCTTACCAGAATGAGAAAACTTGCCTTATATTCCTGTCCTTTTGGCCTTTCTCTCTCTTCCTTTTATATCCAGAATAAACAAACTTGATCGTCTCTCTCTCTCTCTCTATTTATCTCTCTCTATTTATCTCTCTCTCTCTCTCTCTCTCTATTTATCCCTCTCTATTTATCTCTCTCTATTTATCTCTCTATCTCTCTCTCTCTCTCTCTCTCTCTCTCACTGAAGGTCCACCAAAGGTGTACTACTGTTAATGCCAGCGGGATGCTTTGATGGTGGATATGAATATGCCTCTCTCTCTCTCTCTCTCTCTCTCTCTCTCTCTCTCTCTCTCTCTCTCTCTCTCTCTCTCTCTCTCTCTCTCTCTCTCTCTCTCTCTCTCTCTCTCTCTCTCTCTCTCTCTCTCTCTCTCTCTCAGAGTCTCTCTCTCAGAGTCTCTCAGAGTCTCTCTCTCTCTCTCTCTCTCTCTCTCTCTCTCTCTCTCTCTCTCTCTCTCTAGCATCTCTCTCTATCTCTCTCTCTCTAGCATCTCTCTCTATCTCTCTCTCTCTAGCATCTCTCTCTATCTCTCTCTCTCTAGCATCTCTCTCTCTCTCTCTAGCATCTCTCTCTATCTCTCTCTCTCATGGTCTCTTTCTCATGGTCTCTTTCTCAGGGTCTCTCTCTCAGGATCTCTCTCAGGGTCTCTCTCTCTCTCTCTTCCTTTGTTGGGTGTTTGCTATGAACCTTGCTGTAACCAGCCTTTCCTAGCCATAATTAAATATATAGAGTTGCCTTCATAATTCAGTTGTATATGTTGTTTATTCTAATCCATCAACTTTTTCCCTTCCTCTTCCGTTTCCAGTTGGCAAAACAAAGTCAGCTATAATCGCTGCTTGCAGAAACGCAATCAAAGCAAACAACGTCAATGCACTGTTTAAAATCATCAGATCAGGAACAGCGTCTGCCTAGCCACCAATAAAAAGCACGATTCAAGAATCACACGCAAGAATCCATCTTTAGCTTCCACGACACTTCTCACCGTTGATAGCTACTCGAAATACATTGTTAGAGGCATGGCTTCCTACACATGTATTTCAAGGTGGGGGTGGGGTGGCAAACTTAAAATGCTAATTTTGATGGTTCCTTATCGCTTGGGAAAAGAAAAGTAGATCAATTGTAGAGAGCATTACCATAGCTTTAAACATCTGTACAGGTTTAATCAATGTAATTCAGTCAAAATGTCTTTAAAATCTTGGAGATAAAAAAAGAGGATAATTATGAATATATGTTCGAGTCAAGTTTGCTATGGTCGAACTTTGTGATGATAACTTGTTTTTTAATTCTGGCTTACTCATTGTAGCACCACAAAAGTCGAAAAAATGTTTTTCTTATCAATGTGCAACAAAATATCAAAAAGCAAAGTAAAGATTCTTACATACCAAACAGTAGACTTGAATCTCCAGCGCCCCCTTTGAAGGGAAAATTTTTTGAAGAAGATTTAGCATGCTCCTCTCCTAGCTTTGCGGTTGGTGGACGTTAAAGTCCTTTAAAAAGCATAGATGAATTAGTTTACTTCTCTACCGCACAGAAACATTGTTCATTGCATTCCTAAGCCGAACCAGTTGACGTGTTAGTGTGTTTGAAAAGAATCCATTCTAGATGGATTTAAAATCGGTACAGTTTTAATTAAAGGCCGTTTGAGACTTAATCTTGATATGATGTCTATATTTGCTGGTATTTGAAAGAAGACTGCTAGATTTCAGACTATATACTACTTGTAAAACTGCAGTCAAGGTGTCTTTTATGCGCTCCCTCTGGCATTTGAAGGTGGATTTTAAGACACTTGAAGATATGATTATCAAGCAGCTACCCAGCTTTTTCTCTCGATGTGATCACGTCGTTATTCTTCCGCCTGGGAGTATTATTATGTATGCATTGCTCTTGGTTTCTTTTAAAATGGACGTTTTACACATGTAACTCAATAAGAGCCAATAGCGATATGGCGACTCTCTTCACTCTAAGTGAAAGTTAAGATTGAGATTAGGCTTGAAGCACCGACGATATGGTCAATGATCAAGCAACTTTGCTCTATCTTATTGTCGATTACTTAGGTGATTTTCCCGTATCGTTCCGTCGTGATTTCGCATGCTTTCGACTTTCATCGTAGTTAGTTTTGCTGACTTGCAGTTGGCTAATCCTCGCTGGGAAAGGACATAGGCCTACAGTCAACTCTGCTTAATTCGAACTCTCTGGGAGTCGTAAAAATGTTCGAATTACAAAACATTCGAATTATAGAGGTTTTTCTTAAAAGATTTTCAAGGGAACTGAGAAAATTTTGTTCGAATTAGCAAAAGCTCTAATTGCACGAGTTTTCAAACTAAACAGAGTTGACTGTACCTCCCCAAATATGGACTCATTTTACCTCGTAAACTCGTGGATTCGATTGGCTTTCATATCGCAATGCCTGGTATTTCTTTCAAAAAACTCTGATACCCTAAGGTGTCAGGATAGCTCAGTGGAAAAATTGTTTCCCATTTACTCTATGGTCAATGATTCGAATCCGCCTTCCGCTAACCTTTCACTTTTGAGTAAGGAGATTTGTCCGCTCCCTGTAATTTCAAGCGGTAGGAATCACAGGGTGTAGTCACATCGAGAGGAAAGACCTGGATACTGCTCGATAAGCAAAAAGCTTCTCAGCGTCCAAATTTCTGCCTTTGACATCTAGGTAGAATCCTATGTATAAAAAAAATTCGGATACGATTTTTGTTTGCTGATATGTAGACGACTCTCATTCTGTCGTACTCAGAGTTCCCAGGATTCTGCCAATAGCATTTTCGTGTTCGGGCATTTTCAATAAGTATGCGATGTGTCAGTTTTCTCGAGGTCTTGATTCATTCACGAGCGGCATAATCACAGGAGAACGAAGAAGTGACGAGAGCTTGACGAAACCTTTCATGTCCTTAAACCAGCTGTGTCGCATTAGTGAACACAATTCCTCTTTCAGTTTGGAGTCTTTTCGAAGTTGCTGATCAAATATTGTTCAATGCAACGCAAAATCAACTCCGTGCGTTAATCTATTATTCATGAGAACTTTTCTCAATGATTATCGCTAGAAATGAACGTAGCCTATGGAGGTAATGACAAATGGCATCCGGAGCCGGCTTGAGACAATGCGATGGGAGGCACTTCTAACTGGGCTTCCGAGGCTGACAAGGAGTGGGAGATACCTCCAGAAAACGAGAACTCAGTTCGTGTCAGCGTTTGATCTTTCATCCACCAACTCAACCGCAGACTTATCTTTTTCACAATTAAGGTGTGGTTAGTTTAGATACAAAGTTTTAGCCAATAAGAATTGAGACGATCACATGCTAATAATTAGTATACACGAGAATAAGTGTGCACATGATTTTCAGAGCTGTCACAGATAGAAAGGGTCACCATAAGGTCAGTTGAGCTCATGATTCGGCTTTATGGAAATGACTGGATATAGAGGACCCGTATCCAGACGTTTAAGGATGTCTGCGTTTAAAGAAAACCCAGAATCACTACCTGTAATGTAATAGAAAAGCTGTGTTACTATTTTTGCAAAAATTCATTAAAGTTTCGAAGGATACCATTAGGCTCAGTGGCCTCAAGATGCTTGGGTCCTAGGAGGGAAGGAACACAAAATCCACGGCAGGCTTCAGAGATTCCCCGGATAGAATCATTTTATTAGAAATATTTGTCGTTATGCTCGCCTCTCGAAGTTTCAACTGAGCTAATGCCGTTTTGAATTGTGCATGGTGGCAAAATATCTCCTCGCTAGAACCAACGCGGTTGACAACGACGTTGGCTGCTCATCTAGGGACGATTATTCCTCAACTCATCAATAGGTTAAGATTTGAAAACTTGTCACTTGTGATGTATTCTACACATGTATTTCTTTACCTCATTTACATATATATTTTATTGATTTTCCTGTCTTTATCGTTCATACTTGCATGTAAGTTTCCATATTTAAAGTCATGTTCACCCAAAAAACACATACGATCGCCATTAGCAAGAATTAGGTAGAAGTCTTCAAAGATTGCATATACCTGGGACCTTTTCAATGCTCCACAATTTGATAGTCAGGATTAAGATGCGTCACTTTGGCCCATGTGGCAAACTTCATTTCCAGGATCAGATTTTTTTGGGCAGGCAGTCTGTTCAGCCACAGAGCGTTCGCTTATGAGTCGCAAGGTTCTGGGTTCGATACCGGTCCACGTCTAATCAGCGTATGAGTAGCACAATTCGGTAACGCTGCTCTGTTCGATAAATCGCTGGGAGCTGATGTTAATTGGATGCTCCATCTTCTTCTTCTTCTCAAGGCGCCCTGTCAGAGACTGACGTTGGCCATCTTGCGCTTGAAACCAGCTCCATCGTAGCAAAAAGAATTTCCCTGACCCAGAGCAAACCAAAATGGGATAGACTCCCTCGGTGCTCGGTTGATGCTGATTGCAGGCCACTCTGATCGATTTATCTTTTATTTCTTCAGGAGAGAACAAGAAATGTAACCAGGGAAAATGAATCCCTTAACGTTCGAGAATCTTCACTCAACATCAAAACCAACGCAGGTAAGTTTTGACGTTTCTTTATGAACTTTTCTGAGCTGAATTTGATGCCAAGTGTGAGTAACAAGGTTCCGTTACGCTGCTCTGTCCGATAAATCGTCCGGGAACGGACCGTAAGTGTCGCAGCCCACCTCAGCAGTACAGAAATCCGTTGGTCCAGGGGTCCCTCGCGGTTTGGATGGTATCGAGATTTGACCACTTCGAGAGATTCATTTTGTGCCTCGTTTGTTCAGTAATGGAATCGTAAGAGGCATGGCAAGATGGCTGCACTTCAAAGTGGACCACAAAAACAACAAGCTTGGACGGTGTTTATCCCGTTTATTCTCTAGCGTAGGCCCGATGGTTATCTCACAACATTCCGCCTTGCTGAACAACTTCCTTCGATTGTCATTGAAAACTGCTGATTTCATCAATTATGCATTGAGTTTGCAATAAGGAGGTTCTTTCTTACCACCACAATGTACTACAAATAGACTTAAACATGACTATGGCAGCATATGTCGCTGCTCCTTCGCATTCACAAGACATTCATTCAATGACAGCATGTGTATTTAATGGACCGGATTGCTTGCGGAATGAACTTGAACGACTGCTTAATACAATATTGCATAATTTAGATTCTTTTTTTCAGAACCTTTTCGCATAAGGCAAACATTTCATGTTACTGAAGAACAAATCTTTATATTTGCTACCTTTTCTGTTCTACACTCGATTGATCAACATTTCGCATGATTTCTTGTAAACATCTGAAGAAAGACATTTCGGACACTGAAGATTTTGCTTATCGAGCAGTGTCCATGCTCTTCCTCTCAATGGGACCACATCTCGTGATACCTCCGACTATAATTACAAAGCTTATGACCCTCCTCGCTCTAAGTGGAAATTTGGCTGAGGGTGGATTCGAATCACATGCCATAGGACCAATGCGCAAGAATCTTATCAGTGAGCTGTCCTATCAAAGAAAATCAATCGGTCAGTCCATAGATCAATCGCTCAAGCGACAAAGTGATCGGTCAATCAACAGGCCAATCAATCAATCAATCAATGAGCAATCAATAAGGTACAAAGCAATCGGTCAGTCAGCCAGTCCACAAATCTACATCATACCTAAATTACACCATTCTCCACTGTGATTTACATTTTTGCTAGAACAGAGCATATTTTTCTCACGAAAGATCAATTCATAAATGCCACTTTTGTGAAAGCCAATACAGATAATTCCCATTTTGGTCTGTATTTTAGCGACCTTACATCTACCGCTGTGATGCATTTTTCCAGCTGTTGACATGGGACTGGGACGGAGCTATTTTGGCCGAGAACTATTTTCCATCGTCTGATTTTAAAGGAACGTTTGTGAAGATTCCTTACCTATGCCATTTCTCATGACACTTATGCGGCTGTAAGTACCTGTTTTCCATTCACAAGGTGAGCTTTGCTTTGATTTCACAAGCATTATTGACATTTTAAATTAGATTCGCGAAAACGTCTTGAGCCAGAAACATCGAGTGTTTTGATTGCCTAAAAACGGCAGGATTATCACAAAAATCTCTTCTGGAAAAGCGATTTTTAATTCGCGAACCTCAGCAATTTGGTTTCTCTAAATCAACGTTTCTCTCCAAACTGACGGATGCTTGTTGAAACTTTTGTGAGAAAACGAAGCAATTTCTGCTAAAAGCTATTAAAATTTATGCATCTCGAGTGACGTTAATGAAACTGAATTCCCGTTGAAGCCGAGAGAAGGCATTGTATGAACGAACAGAAGTCCTATTGGTTTTATTGTATATTGATGATTCTATCGTGGAACGCTCTCTCATTATGTTGATGACTCCATTGTTGGCCAGTACAACGATCTCGTCTCGTAAAAAAACAATACACTAAGTCGACCTGCTCAGTGCCGTTTGTCCTTTGTGAATTATGACTGAATATTTTGGCTTCTAAACCAATCTTAAATCAGGTCTTTTGTTTATGTTTTCTTAGCTGCAAGTGTGAGCTGAATTCCATTCGGCCAACTTCAGCTCTGATGTCTGAACAACATTCGGTCTTATTATCTCGATCTTTGACTCAGGGTTAAATTCACTGGAACTTGCTTGCTTTCGATTGTAAGGACAACCTTGTTTTAGAGACAGTTAGCTTTCAAAGTAAGTAGCTCTTTCAAATATCCTTGACTGTAAAATCTACAGCTTTTCAAAATATTTGATGTATTGCACAGAAAAGTGGGAATGTTTGTCATTCTTCAGATCATTTCGCTCAATATTAATCCCAGTGTGGAATCATAGGATAACAGCCGAAATAAAACAGTAGATTTTAACTTAGGTCATCAAGAAGTAGTTCTTATGGCCAATTTTCGGTCATCACCCAAAGATTCTCGTTCTTGTGAGTGTCGACCGAAAAGATTTTGAGTATGAGGAAAACTAGACACCCGCTTCTTTGAATAGTGTTCACGTTTTTGAAGCACAAAACACTCATTCGCCCTTCCAAACTGACTTGGTCTGTTCTTGTAGCAAGCCTAGCCTTACATAAAGCAATGAATTATTTTAGCTTAAATTTCTACACATGCAATTATCAAACCAGATACATACCGTTGGTCACTATCAGATCCTCTCTTCAAAGTAAGGCTAGATGATTCGGAATAGTCCCTTCAGGAAACATGTACAGAGTTTGAGATACAGCATCTGTAAGTCTACAGCAACAATCTTGGTGATATAAAAGATGAAAATACATCAATGATTCAAAGTGGAAAGGAAAAATCAGCTTTTTTCAATTTGGCGTATCTCGTAATTAGGCCGGTTGAAGAAGTTTCCTTCGGGCGACTAGGTATGAGCACACCATCGATCAGAAAATGTTGTTTCTTACAGCAGTCATAAATGTGTAACAAGAGATTTATTGAAAGCAGTATTGATGGGTATATCTAAGAGGTAAGAAGCGTGTTAAATGTTCAATTGGTGAAGACAGAGGCATCGCAATCGGTATGCGACACTCTCTGTTTTCCATCTTTGCACCCAATCATGATCAGCCCTTTCTTTCCTCAGTCCTTCTTATCAGATGTAATAAACTTTCCTCCTCTCCAATTTTTATCATTATTGATCCAGCGTTGTAGAAATTGCAGAAGAGGCAAAGTCGCTTTCCACTTATTTCATTCAAGATTGGAAATTGCATGTCAAATTTTGCCATCAGGCGCGTCGTTATCTCGAAAATCATAATGACGTTGTTCTCCTATCAACTTTTAAAAATCATTTCATTAACCTTCTCCTTAATTGATTTCATTCTACCGCGATCTCTGCACAGATAACACTTGGACGTGGTCTAAAAACTGCGTGCATCGCATAATCGACTTCGAGCGTAGCAGAAACCAAAGACAGGGACCTGGGTTTTTTCTAGGGAAGTGGATTCCATGATTTCGTTTACCTTTGCTTTCCTAATCAATGGTATTTTGGGCTCGTGCAGGATTCGAACTCACAACCCCTGCGTTAAGAGTCCGTACGCTTAACCGCTACACCACGGTACCACTGCGGCTTGACGGCAGTTTAAGAACGAAAAGAACTGAATATGGTAACAATGCATTGATTGTGTGTATGATAGTTGGGGCTGACCGATTTTACTCTGCAATGGTCCACCTCATAATCTTTGCATATGGAAGGAAATTGTGTATGATAGTTGGGGTTGACCGACTTTTACTCTGCAATGGTCCACCTCATAATCTTTGCATATGGAAGGAAATTGTGTATGATAGTTGGGATAGACTGATTTTTACTCTGCAATGATCAACCTCCCGTCTTATCCACAAACAATGAGGCCATTCCAGCGTGATGGAATTACACTTCGCTGGCCACGAAACTGAAAAGTTTGCTATGCAGGGGATACTTTCTATGGCTGATTCAATTCCCGATTGCTAGGCAGCAATTTGTGGTTTCAGGAATTCATGTTGCCTACCCAGATGTTCAACCCTGTATGCAATCTTGTACACAGCAGTATACACTATCTCACAAATCATCATTCATCCCAAGAACATGCAACTCATGGAATCTTTTGCCTTCTTCTTGCTTTCCTGAATCTTACAATCTGCCATGTTTCAAATCTAAAATCAATAAACTTGATCTGATCTCTCTCTCCTCTTAGCCTTTCGCCTTCTTCTTTCTTCCTTTGTTGTGGCTTTGTATAGGCCTCCATGGCCTTTCCCAACATAACTCACTTGAAAAAATAAAGCAGAACTTTCTTAGCTCTCTCGAAAGATGTCACAACACCGAAATGTAATTCCGTCACACGCAAAAAACTGTACAAAATATATTTAAATCACATAACAGCTTATTGCATTTGGACCAGATATATATATGATCGATATAAACCACAACTTTAGGGGCATTTCCCAAGTAATGAGCGTGAAAACGGAGAAAAATTTGAATCTGACCATTTCATAAAATCTACTACGCTAGGAAAACTCTCCGAGCGTATTTCATTTTCAATTAGGATTTCTTAACTTGGTTGCAGGGCTCTAATTGATAACATCCCATTGCTGCTGAAAAGGATATGCCACCAATCAATAATTATTAGTACTGTCATTATCATTATCATTGTTATTGACTCATGTATGCACCTGACTGATTTGATCCCAGCCCAAATGACTGATTGATCAAATAATTGTTTGGCAAAACAGCCGGACTATTATTCTTGCTTTTCTCATTGCTGACGTAATTCTTAACGTGGCGTGCTTGCTCTCACAATGAAACAAAACTGCTCCGCAGTTATTTAATCAGAGCAGTTTGCACACAGCTTGTTCTCCATTGTTATTGATTGCAAGAGGGCTTCCTTGAAAGCCCTTACCATGGCTTCCAGAGGCTTGGTATGGTTATCAATATTCAAATCTTCTCCTTTGCAATGATATTTTAATTGATATCAAAGGTCAAAGGTAAAGTCATAGGCCACTTTGACCGATCACTCTAGCATAAGTGTTCCCCACTGAGCACATAAGCCATTGAG